>JAANDH010000109.1:225161-296186 GCA_011799765.1 Nymphaea thermarum
GCCGTCCGACGACGGTTAAGTCGCCGGTGGCCGGCCTTCGCCCTTCCTGCCGCGATGATGACCCTGTGCCCTAATTTTCCAGATTTGGGCGTGATCGGTGGCATCGGAGAGGGCGACAGGCGACTGTGGGCGGACGCCGGCGGGTGCCGTCGGGGCCGTCCGGCGACGACGAACCCACCGGTGGCCTCCCTACCTTCAATCGCCCATCAACGAGAGCCTGCGGTTTCCCTTCCTGCAGTCACCTGACGCCTTCCCCCCTCTTTTCCCTGTTCTTTCCCAACGCTGGGTGGGTGCCGGCGCGTCGCCTCTACTTGTTCCCTTCGCTGCGTTCTCCAACAGAGAAAGGAACAGCATGCCAGAAAGGAACAGCACGCCGGTGCCCTCTTCTTCTACGTTTCTGCCCTATTCCCTTTGCGTGAAGACATGATGCAAAGGGAAATGCGCAGCGGAAACATGGAGTGGGCCCATAACCCATTGTTGGAGCTACGCGAAGAATCTAGATAGCGACCAAAAACCGAAAATGCAGAAATCGAAATAACAATCATGATTCATGTGTGTGTGATTCATAGAGGGCAAAAAAAAAGAACCTGTAGAGGCGACCGCCGACTGAATGTCGGCGGCTGTGGGAAGAACGGCTACAGTCCCCATATGCTCGCTCCCCAGCGGTGGCGGAGGCGGCAGTGGGTTTCTCTCCTCAGCCATAACAGCCCAGTGATGGGGACAGGCAACTCACGTATGGCTGAGGGGACCGATTACCCAGACCGAAAAAACTTGATGTGATCTCACACCATCACAAGACACGGTATTTATACTTGAGGGTCCGAAACGGATATGGACCCGTATCGACGCAGGACTATCCAGATGGGGAAATCCCAACACGTATTCCATGACGAACTCATGATGCTCGATTGCTCGTGCAGAGAGATCGAGAGAGACGGAAGACGGTAGACGAGCCACTTGTTATAAAAATCCGGCATCTCGTGGCCCTGATGGAAAATGACAAACCTGTAAAGAAAATGTCACACCAGTGTTGCATGTAAATGCCATGGAAACTAATAAAGCTGCTGCGGAAAGTAAATATAACGTGGAACATCGTCGTGATGCCATTACGACCAAGGATTCAACTGGCCATTTCGATGATAAGTTTAAAACTATCTCCATTGTTTGTAATTCAGAAATACAATATTAATTCAGAAAAACAATCTTGACGAGAATCAAACTGACAATCGAGTAATTTAGAAAAACAATATTAACTAGAATCAAACAGTTCGATTAAACATGCTACGCATGAATTCAAACCGAATAGGCAGCGATAAAAGAATGGTGAAGCTATGCACTAAGTTTTTTTGTGACTTGATGGCATTAAATATTCTGGATTTAATGACTAGAACAACTGCGCAACATGCAATAAAAGAATGGTGAAGCTGTCAAGTCGAATTACTTTTAAAACTACCTTTAACCTTTCTATAGAGGTTAGAGATTTCATTTTGCAGGCCCTTATTCACATTGTCTGTTGCTTTATTATCTCACAATTACCTTATATAAGAAGAAGAAAAGACGCTAATGTTCATATAACAGACTATTATAAGTTAGAACGCTTTCAAATTGGTTTTTTTTTTAAAACAAACTCACTTTTTGGTGGAATAATTAAATCACGCCTAAGTTTAGATTTCATTCATTTAAAAACTGATTGTTTCAATGTATTTTTAGGCGGTGGAATGAGAGAAAAAAAAAAATTAATTGACAGTGTTTTTGTCTTATTTACCAAACCTTAAGCGTGAGAATCTTCGTTTAAAAGTTTACTACACCACGCAGGTAGTCTAGTGAGTTCCTTAGGCACCGACACATCATTGCGACCAAAACTGCTGCTGAATATGGAAAGAGCGTGCGGCCGCTTAGAAAAAACGAACAGTAGACTACCAATAGCTTGTCGCATATGAAGGCAACACGACAATGAATCGAGAACCTTGCTGAATACTCGCGTTTTGAGCAGCAGATCTTGTCCAAACGCTACAGGAAACGGGTTGCAGCTTCCATTGAGCAGATCTTGCATCACAAGACAGTAGCAAAAAGAGAGATTAGAGAAGAAGAAAAAAGCGCTTCATGGGTTCCATATGATAGTTACAAAGAAGCCATGCAGTCAAACGAGATGAAGCAAGAACAGCATCTGGGAGCTCTGACAGGGAGCGGCAAAACCCAGTTTTATCTGGAGTGCCATGTTGATCCACAAACACGAGATTTAATGGCTTCAACTTTTCGAATTCGAGCAGCTAGATTTCATTTTCAGGCAGCAGGATTTGAACTCTGCTGTAAAGTTGAGATAAAAAGAAACAGTAGGTGGAGTGGAGGCGGCATATCATGGGAGGCTATGCACATGGGGAGGCGAAAAAGAGCAGGAGGATTAATTGATAGCATCTGAATGGAGATTTGAATCAGGAGGAGTTGGGAAGGTGAGGGGAAGGAGCATGTGACCATGCACGTTAGATTGCTTGGGTTTCGTCACTTTGCAATAATTTCATGGGGCTCTCCGATGCGTCCCTACCATTTACCTGACCTTTTCGCTCCTTTTCGTCGATTGATAGATGGTGGGACTGCCGTAGCATCTAAATGTGGCGAATTCAAAAGCAAGAATTACGCCAGTCCATCCAAGCATGATTCAAGCCCTGATGTTTATTGAACGCAGAGACACGTCGCATCAGATGATCCAAGATGAGCATTGAAACGTGGAGTTCATTTTATATCTTTTTCCAGTTCATAATTTTTTCATTTTATAATGTGGAGTTGAGCCCCAACCAACTTTTAGGATTAGTATGAAGATTATGCACCCTTCAAGAGAGTGAGAGCAGAAATCTTACTCCACTTGCCTCTAAGGTCTAGAGTTGTGTCAACGGTTCTCCACTTGCTTCTAAGGTCTAGAGTTGTGTCGGTATCAACGGTAAGATATTCATGAACTTCAACTTTCTCATAAAGACCTATTTCCTTTTTGGTATAGGAGCATTACTACCCAACCGGTCCAAGAAGAGATACCCCTCCCTTGCCTCTAGGGTTTAGAGTTGTGCCGCTTCTGAGCAGTGAGATATTCATGTGCTTCAATTTACTCATAGAGATCCACTTTCCTTTTTGGTATAGGAGCATAACCCACTCCTCCCACCCTCTTGGGTCGAATGGGGGATGCCTCTTCTCCTTGCTCATAGGGTCTAAAGATGTGTCGGTACTGGGTAGTTGATTCAGGAACATAACCCCGTTGAACTAGAGATGTAAAGCATAATTCATTCCAACTAGCTCGTTTGAGCTATTCACTCCGAATAGGGACCAGCCCCATCCTAATTTAAAAGGGTCATTAGGTTAGGGAGAGCTTAGAATTGCTCTGGTTTGGGAGTAAAAATGGCTTGGAGTTATGAGATTTGAGATTTTGAATCCACGGTTTGAAACAAGGACTATAGGTTAGTCGTTTAAAACATGATGTTTTTTTTAATTCATCGATCTGAAGTCAGCTCCGTTTCCTTTTAATATCGATCATCTACGAATTTGTGAGATAAAGATGATCTTAAATATGATCTTAAATTCATAGTTTAGTAACTTTTTTGTGTTTAGCCTTATAGGTGGACTCTTGCATTTTAAGCAGCAGGAAACATTTATAATCTTGTATTAACACCCAGCCGCGTGCCAGCGTCCAAAAGTACGACTCTTTTTGCATTTTGATTAGGCATCTGGTTGTAATTTGTGAGCATTCTCATGGTTATGCTTATAAAAATTGGCTTCATTTTCGTGGTTGGGTTGGGAATTTTCACTAAAGGCCCACTTTTAGTTATAATTTTGAAACACTGCTCATATAAGGGTTAGTTTTGTTGACAAATAGTAAGGATGAGGCCTTTATGTTAGATCATGTCATATTAGGACAGGTGATATTAAGTTGTTAACGTCATTTCTTTTAGTTTGTACATCTTGACTTAATTTTACCTGGCAATGGTAAATTGGGGCCATTATTTGAAAGTTAGTCAGCAAAAGTAAGACTCATATTAAGGAAATCAGAAACATATATATATATATATATATATATATATATATATATATATATATATATATATATATATATATATATAACATTGCTCACCAAGTGTTTGGTGATATTGCTAGACAGCAATCCAACACATGGTTGTCAAACACTTCAACTCTCGACGACCATCTCTGCCACGCAAATTGCAAAAGCCCCTGCATCAATATATATCTTTACATACTATACCAAAATTTCCAACTCAAATAGCTAGTGCGCGCTCCCACAACTCAAATTTATATATTTTTGCCTCCACAAAATTTCTAACTCCACTATTGACCATTCCTAATCGGATCCAGTTCTGAACCACCAGTTTTTAATGAAACTACTGTGGCAATATCTCACTAGGAGACTTCAACTTTTCTAAAGCGGGTTGATATCATGCATCACTATAACAATTTTATTGCCCAAGGTCGTTTTAAACTGTAAGTAGCGAACCTGCCTAAGGGTTTTAGCATGTATGCGGATGTGGTCAACCAGTTTAAGAGCCTTATAAAGCCAAATAGTTACAAGACTTGGGATGCATGTTTCATGTTATAAATATAAATCATTTTTATGGGTGGTAGGAGAAGTGTATGAGATTTTTCACCCCAGAGAGCCGATCATCCTTGAAGAATGGACGAGTTAAAAGTCTAGCACTATAAGATCACCCTTCTAAAATCAAGGCACCATGGGAACATCTTCTCTACACTTGAAGCTTGGCTCCGTAAACATGAAGGTGGAGAACATGTGGTAAGAGTAATTGTGAGTGTCAAATGAACTCTCGTTCAAGTCTCTTACCTACTGCTCAGCTTTATCATGTTTTGTCAGACCCACCAAAGGCTGTTTGCCTCTTATATAGCATGCCCACTAACCGCGGTCTGGTCTTTAAAAGATTTCTCTTCACTACAAACCACGGGTAAAGCCGTGTGTGTGAAGGGGGAGTGGGGGGACAACCAACAATGCTTTCCACTTAATCAGTGAAATGCCCATTCGTTCAATTATCAATCTCCTTAATCAGTGAAATGCCCATTCGTTCAATTATCAATCTCCTTAATCAGTGAAATGCCCATTCGTTCAATTATCAACACCATAAGGAGAGTAGCACCTACAGAAGTCGAACAAGAAACATGCTTGATTAATTGTCAATACATCCAATTTGGATCGGAAATCCGACCGAATTGTTCTCAAAGAATGGGCATGGAAAAAAAATTAATATCCGATTAAGAAATGGGATCGGATTCAGATTTAAGAAATAACATCCAATCGGATCCAGATGCACATAAATATCCGATTGGATTTATTTTTTAGTCAATATCTTATATCCAATGCTCTTACATTTTTTTAAAAATCTGTCAAATTTGATTCAAAACTCAGATTCAGATATGAATGTAAAAATCATGTTCGGATTGTTAAATTGGATTTTGGTTCAGACTTGAATGACATTTTTCGTATTGCTTGACTCTGAATTCAAATATGAATATGTGAATATCCAAAAAAGCAGATACCGTTAACGGTATATCCGATTCGAATCGGATTTGTTGACATCCCTAGCCTAATACACACATCTTATCCAACCAGCTATACTCTACCCCTTTTGATGTATGTGTGTGTGTGTGTGTGTGAGAGAATGACAAGAACAGGTCTACTTAGCCTCAATAATGGCACCCCCTAATCCAAAGCTCAACATTCCTCAATACCATCAAGATAACATCCTTTAAGAATTGAACCGAGGATGCGGCTATAACACACCACCCAACCCAACCGCTGAGGGAAAGAGAGAGAGAGAAAGAGATTGTCAATTAATGTAAGGTTGAAAGAGGTAAGATTAATTTGGCTGGGCCAAATATTGAGTGTATTTGAATCATTTCACATGGTCGCACCCAAAACGTAAGGGGATACCATCTATTTGGTTTGCTCATTACTCTTTAAAAGCTAGAATGTGAGTGGAGCATCGTATGGTTTTAGATAGAAGCTGTGTGCCGTAGATTCGTATCTGCTGGTCCGATGAACCTTTAGCTTTCCAAAAGCGCCAAATCTTGAGATAAAGCTTGCCAGGCTGGGCCAACCTAATTATTCTCCTACTTGAGTCCACATTAAATACGTGACCACCATCTTGCATCTTACTAATTAACCATTCAAGAACTTGAGCAGATCATATCTTCCTCCAAAGCATATCCTCATTTACAACGGCAGATGTTCTTGTCGTCTATTTGGGCAGTGAATGGGTGTCGCCATTAATATATCCAGTTCTTATTATGAACATCTATCTATTTATTGTAAGGGCAGGTTTGTTACACTGTGGATCTTAAGGGCAGGTTTGTTTCACTGTGGATCTTAAGACTATAGTTATTTGGACATCAAATTCATGGATTTAACGTCGGACCTCCTCTATACGACCTTAAATTCATGGTTTTTTTACATATAACATGAATTTAAGATAGAGAGAGAGAGAGAGAGAGAGATCAAAGTGGAATATCAATTACAAGGTAGTGGAAAAACACTAATACATTTGAGCAAAGAGCAGTAGATTTGTACAAGAGCAAACATGAAGGCCAATAACATGAGGCCCTTTTGTAAGAGTTCATCCAATCGGAAGGTCTGAAAGGATCTTGCAAAGTTAGTTGATGGGACAACGGTCAGTGATTTGGGTACTGCCATTATCAGGCGCATGCACGCATTAAAGCTTGGAAATTAGGCACAACAGCTACCGGACTGGTTGCGTGAACAGGAAGAATGGCCAGACTGAACCCATTTCTTGGCCGTCTTAAGCTGTAGAGTCGCTTACTCCGTCCTTCTGTGCAACACAGGCGAGGTCCTGCGCCTTCCCGGCCTGACCAACCCAGTCTACCCTTAGCACCAACAACACCAAGATGAAGGTGCAGGCCCCAACTCCAATCAAGAACCCCAGGAGCAGTCCGACCAGGCCCAGCCCGACCTTGAAGGCCAGCACCACGCCCACCGGCAACGCCAAGAAGTAGAACCCACCAATATCTGCGTACACTGCCCAAGTGGGCTTCGCCGTCCCCCTCAGAACCCCGCCGGAGACCGCCATCGGGAAATTCACAACCTCCATAGCTCCGACGAACACCATCATCCTTTTCACTCCTTCCACCACGCCGGGGTCGCTGCTGAACACCCTCCCCCACACTGGCCTGATGGCCACCAGCAGAGACCCGCCAAGGCAACCCAGAAAAGCGCTGGACGCCATGGCGACAACCGCGGCCTCGTACGCACCCTGAGGCCGGTTGGCCCCCAGCTCGTTCGCGACCCTCGTCGACGCCGACGTTGCCAAAGACATCATCACCGAGTACAGCAAGTTGTCTGCGTTGAGCACGATGGCCAGCACGGAGACAGCCCACTGGGCGTCCGGCAGCCGTCCGGTCAGCAGCACCAGCATCTCGTAGCACCACCACTCCAAGCACGTCATCAAGCAGCAAGGGGCACACAGGCGCAAGAGCTGCACCCAGTCGTGGATAGACTGTCCCCACAAGCACCACCACCATGGCTCACCGCACTCGTCCCGTCGCCCCTCGGCCCTTGTGAAGATATAGAGTAACATGAGGACCACCATGTTGAGATCCGTCCAACAGATGGATAGCGCAATGGCTGGAATGCCTCCTAGGTAGTGGGAGAGGAAGATGTTGATAGGTATGTGCAGGGAGACGGAGAGTACAGAGCAGAGGAACACCGGCAAGATGATCCACTGAGCACTCAAATAAGCCTTCAGAGGATTGAGAAATGCGGTGGCCACCAGGTCTGGTATTAGGTAAAGAAGATAGCGCTGGGCTGTTCTTGAGATATCTCTGTCCTGGCCAAAACAGAGGAGGATCTTCTCCACGTTGAGCCACAGGACGGCAATTGGGATGCTTGCCAGTAGTAGAAGAACGAAGGCCATAAAGAGAGTCTTGTGGAGGAGTTTGAAGTTCTTGGCACCGAAGGCCTGGCCGCAGATGGGCTCCATTGCACTAGCCAGGCCAGCTAGCACCGAAAAACCGGTGACGTTGGCAAAGGTTAGAGCAAGAGCTCCACCGGCTAGGTGAAGCCTACCGAGCCGGCCGAGGAACGCCGTCGATATGGTTAGCTTCGCCAGACAGACCAAGTTCATAGCTGACATGGGCAACGCGAGCTGTAAAAATTTCCGTTGCTCCCTATAAATCGTCTTCTTCAGGTCCTTGGGCCATCTTGAAATCCGAACTGAAGGAGGTGGAGAAGCAGGAAGCGGGTCCTGACGCCCTGTTTCTGCTTCTTCAGAGCTGGGCTTCATTGCCAGAGACATTTTTTTCTTCTTACAGTTCTCCCTGAGAGACAAAGGAGGACGCAATTAATGCAGAAACTTGTGGTCTTTTTGTATCATGAATGCATGAAGAAAGGTGAGGATATATTGTACAAGCACTGGTTGCTTTAGGAGCTTGAGTGGGAGGAGCAATGAAATCTGTTACGGCATGTGCATGGTTTTCATGGAGAAGGTACCGTGTGTAAGTGGTGGTGGCGACGGTTAAAGGTGCAGTTTGATGGCACACTTCGTTTCTTTTGGAAGTGGCGCTAATAGAGGTTAATGGACGCATCTTTTTCAGTTTCATCAAGGATGCATGATGGTGTGAAGTGGTCTTGATTTTGGTTGGAGGTGGGTGATGAGGAGGAAGGCAACGGTTACTTTAAAAGAGAAAAGCCACAGTTACGAGGACGCATTGGCCCATAATTGTCGCTCCCAAAGAAAGATTAAAATGATTAAGACACCAACTTTGTTTACATCATCCATCCCCTTTACCTAAAAATTTGACGTCTCCACTCCCCTTTTAATTAAAGCAGGGATGTCTTTTCTCGTTTCAGCGACTCCCCATATTTTTTTCAGGTTCTATTATTAGAGAGAGAGGGAGAGGTCCACATCTTGGCTTAATAAAAGATATGTAACAGAAAGTGATGTATATGAAACATTGTGACACCAGCGGCGCTCGGCGTCAACGGATTGCATTCTTACAAACAGTATATTAGTTTGAATCATGCAGAGTTGCAGACGGATCAGTAATCCTGAAACGGATTCATGTTCAACCAAGCTCGGAGTTAGATAACTTACATGGACTACGTAGCATCTGTAATCACAAAAAACACGCCTCAGATCCCTCGTCCACACAGTTGTATGCACTCTTAGGATCAAGTCAAAATCGTATAGGATTTCAAGAAAATGATACATATCAATCTTCTCCAAAGTAGAAACCTCCCAAATACAACAACAGCGACCAGCGTGGAAGCATGAGGGCGTAGCACCTTACTCAGGCGCGAGACTAGTATCATAAAAGAATATGAACATTGGCAACAATCAAATAAAAGTAGCTGAATGATGAGCAAATATAAATGGTACACACGAAGGCCGAAGAATTTTGTAATAAACACGATAAATTTTGATTCTGACCGAGTAAACTATGCTTCTACAATTACTTTGAAAATGACTAGTCTCTCTCTCTCTCGCTCTCTCGCACTCTCTTCTCTCTCTCTCTCCACATGCTATCGATCTACAGATCCACAAACAATCATGTAAAATGAAAAAGGAATACCTAGAGGGGAATATCATACATTGAAAAGAAGCTGGGTCAACACGATTTAAGCAAAATTGGACCCACCCATGTGTTCAACATGTCACTGAGTGCCACCTGAACTTCACCTGATCCATGCTCACAGCTAATCAAGCCACAGAGCAGTGGGAAGAATTGAGCTAGGTTCTTCTCAAATGAAGACTCCTCCAATCCAGTGACAGCCTGAAGAGTTGCAACAATAAGTGGTGCACGTGCAGCCAACTCTCTTCGTCGTGCTGAGCCTAGCGGAATTAACCACTGAGGCCGAACATTAGCTGCATCAGCCAGTGGAAAATACTGTGCAGTGTCGAGGTAAACCTGTAATACTTCTTTGCACAGGTCAATGAGGAAATCTTCGGCTTCAACATCTCCATAATTGACAGGTTTGTCAAGTATTAGGTTCTGCAACAATGTTAGGCATATTTGGTATGATTCGTTCTCAAGGCGCAGCAAGGGGGGATCCTGCATCTGTGTCATCGAACCTAGGTCTTGCAACTTAGACCGTAGTACAGCATCACTGTTTATTTTGTGGGCATGAGATGCTATGACATGCAAGGCATCAAAGAGTACCACAGTGTTCTTTGCAGAAAGATGGCCCCTGTACATGTTATAGATCTCCATAATAGCCTGTAATCAGGACAGAAAGAAATAGACCTGAGATTCTCCAGTTATATCATGGAGCCTTTGTTGCAACAAGTTACTTTGGCCTATGAACATTATGAATTGTCCTTGGTGTTGAAGACCAACGAACGAATAACAGACTATGACAAAAAAGGACACACCAATTGCATCCCAACCAGGAAAAAAAAAAAGAATGTAAAAAAAATAGTGCTCTTCTGCAAGCATATTTTCTAAGAAGAATCAGAATCGGGTAGCCCAATTTATGTAAACCAAAAGGATGGACACACAGAACTTCAGAACTAGACTTCAAAAAATGGTTAATTAGGAGTCAACAATAATTAGGAAGAAAAAGGCTTAAAGAGCTATGGGAAAGAAGGAATATTTGTGTACACTCCTGCAAGGAAAGGGAACAAAGCAAAAAAAATAAAGTAGTTCTGAACTCCAATATTTAAACTCAATTAGGAGATATGTTAAAATTGCCAGACTCTGATGCAGATTTTTCCATAAGCTTCAAAAGGACACCTAAAGTTTTTGTTGATAGAAAAACACACATAACTTAGCAATGTTGTTCAAAACTTCAAACACATCTAAGGTTTTCTGTGGTTAATCAAAAAGGTTTATTTCTGTCAAACCATCTCTAAAATTTTGTGCTCTCTAAACAATTACATGAAAATGATAGTTCGATGCAGCTAGTTTAGACTTTAACTATCGGGGAAGCAGTCAGGAGTCAAATCTTACAAGCATTTGCACTAGCCTAAGTAGGTGCAAGCTCTAGAAGCGAGGATGCCAGACACAATGTTTTATGCCACAGGGAATGCAACTAGGCCTCATGTCTCAGGCATGGTTTCCTTGTGTTAGAAACTGAAAAACTTGGTCAACACACCTAAGTTTCTCATGGTTAACTTTCTAACATTTAGGGGAAAAAATAACCAGCTAATTTAGACATGAATAAACAAATCTAATTAAATGGGATATTATGTATCAAAGTTAAGGAGTATAGTTTAAGAAGTGAATAATTACAAACTAACGAACATGATGGGGTTTCCCCTGTTGTTCTGGAAGTCCCGGACTGAAAATATTTACTGATCAATGACAGTGTTTCCCTTTTTATTTTTGCCCTAAATCTTGTACATTTCCACTTTTGCTGAACAAAAGGTCCGCGAAGGACATCCCTAGCAGGTTAGCATAAAAAAACTAATGAAATGAAATTTGTCAGTATTGAAGGTATATTGGTGAATTTAACTCATTAGGCCCCCAACTTAGTCACCATTTAGGTTTAATTGACAGAGGCCTTGGAGAAAAAAGCAAAAAGCTTCTTCTGCAGATTCTTCATTTTTTTGTACAATTTGCTAGGCATGCTCAAGCTTCTCCAACTAAAGGATGAAATACTGAAATGGGAAGCCTATCAGAAATAACAGTTACCTGGATAAGTAAAAGTTGAACAGCAGTCCGGCACTTGACATCAGCAATAGCAAGGTACAAGCTCTGCCCTTTAGAGTTCTCCATGTCATCGTCAGGGACAGTAGAAGCAGAAGACTCACCTTGTTTGCTGGATGAGTCTTCTGCACTACTAATGACAGAAGCTCTATTCATTTCATCAAGAACCTTTGAGAAATCTGGAAGTGTGGCAGTAGTTGCTTCTTTAAGTGATGAAACCACTTCTAGCCACTTATCCTCAGAAAACAAACCCCCTGCATGGCTCATAAGACGGACAAAAGCTGCAATGCCAATGCCAGCAAGGCTCTGATGAGGTCGTTTAATGAAACTTATCAGCAGCATTAGCACCTTCTTGAGTAATGGATTAACAGAATTGTAGAACTTAACGAAGAGGTCCACAACAAGTTGTAGAGCCAATGTGCATGTCTCATAGAGCCAAGCATCTTGGTCCAGCTCACTTCCATCAACATCTAATCCATGCCCTTGCAACATGTCACCTGATGGATCAATTGCATGGCGAACATAATCAAAAATAGGGAAAAGAACAGAATCAAAAACTCGCTCCCAGAGTGGCAGTGAGAACAGATGACCATGGTTCCGTAGTGTATCAAAAAGAACTTGCAGGGCACTTTTCCTGATCTCCGGTCTAGGATCAAAGCTAAGTTCTGATAACCCTGCAGAGAGATCCAAAGACATATTTAGTTTGAGTTGAGTATCTTTTCTCCAAAGAAAAGATAGAGTTTCAAATTCCAAAAAGATAAGGTAACTGGAAACGATCAACCACATCAACCAGAAAATAATACAGTCAGTGGGCTGTTCACTTACCAGCCAACAAAGGAAACCAAAAGTACAAGTGATCATCTTTATCAGTAAATTGTGGGCTATCAGTTTTTCCATCTTTTCCGCCACGGGGTGACAGGGAAGCAGGTTTGCTGGTAGTTTCTTTGTTCCTCATTGAGGAACCAAGATCTCCTTCTGCAAGCTTGGCAGCACAAAACCGCAGAAAACCAATTGCATTGAGGCTAATATCTTTGTTGAATCTGCTGTTTGTAAATGCAATCAAGCAGTTGACACAATCTGTAAAAGTTGTTGTCTCAGTTTCAGTTATATAAGGGAAATATTCTCGAACAATCTTCTCAATGATTTCAAAAGCCAACAGCACTACGTTCTTGTGGTCATCATAGGCAGCAGTGGTAAAAACCTGCATTCGTCATATCTCAGAATTGTCAAGAATCTTCCACAAAAAGAGAAAAAGAAAACTAATAGACAAGAGACCATCCATATTACCAATAGAATAGCATAATGGGTAAAAATTCTAATCCTTTACTATCTAAAGCCTAAAACAATGATAAAAGGAGCCATTCAAATTGTGTATACCATGAACATGCTTTTCCAGCCTGATTTAACATTGTTGACACGGGCGAGCACCATTTGTGAGACACATCTGATTATCAGTTCTCTAATTTCAACTGCACTACTTTTCCGCATAACAATGACAAAAGGTTTCATGAACTCATTTTGGAAATTGTAATTTGCCAGTTCTTCCCTCTCTAGAAACTTCATCGCCAATTGCCGCAACGAATCCATGGCAAAAATTGCAATAGAGAGGTTTTCAGAACAACCAATATTCACGAAAAAATCACCTAGTACATGCCAGATGCTTGACCATACAAGCCTGATACGGTTCATATTATAATGCCTGCAAAACAGACAGGTTCGAACATAAAAGTAAGAATATAGAACTGTCAATGCAAATAAACAGCAAAATGCAGTCAAGGACAAGCATACCAGTGAGTTGATCATTAAACAAAGCAAATAGAAAGAAGAGATGAGAGATCCTTACGCAATCTCAACAATCTTTGTCAGGCTGAAAACCCGAGGATTAGATGCAGATCGAAGCTCTTCCATGGATACTTTACAAAGTGCCTTCACAAAATCTACTATTGCTTCACTGTTCAATTTCTGACTTCGTATAAAAATTCGATTCATTTCTCCTACTTGCTCTAGTAAGTTCAAATTGGACACTAAATTGTTCATCTGTTCACTTGTCACTACACCAAAGGCATGTCCACCAACACCAGCACTGTCATACGAACCTCTTCTGGCAGCTGCAGCTGGATATTGCGGCCATCCAGGTCCCTTCTTCTTAAGAACAGGAAGCATAGTCGATTTTGACTGTTTAGATTTATCCAGATCATTCTGAGGCACCGCAAAGAAGGTAGCATCAGGTGGAGCACCTTCACCTAGAAGGTGTAAGTGTTCAAATCTTGAAACACATGTCAAAATATGTTCCCATGCTTCTTGTAGATAATTACCATCTTCATCAGCAATTGTCACAATCGTCTGTTGAATTAAAAAGGTCATTTTGTATATCTGAATATTTAAATTTTAAACCAAGCATATCCAGACTTATAAAGAGAAATTGTGTACAAGCAGCATAACACACATTTTTTTACACCAAATTTTCAGGAGAGCAAGAAGGATACTCAAACTTGTTGTGTGTGTAATATATATATATATACTCAAACATGTTGTGTGTGTAATATATATATATATATATATATATATATATATATATAGAGAGAGAGAGAGAGAGAGGAAAAATGAATGGTGACTCTGGTTTTTTAGAGTTACATAACCATCTAATCAAGGCCGTTCGATCCATCATGATGGACGGTTAAGAGAAAAACAAGGAGAAAAAAGTGATGGATATTTTCATCATTTAATATTAGTTCCCACCTTGTCTCTAAGTTTTTCTCTCAACCATCCATCTGCATCAGATGGATGGTCAGGGTTAGATGGTTGGGTGACTCTGAATAGTCAGAGTCACCGTTCACTCACTCATATATATATATATATATATATATATATATATATATATATATATATATATATATATATATATAGTTTCACATGGACCATTGCAAATGGTGCATTGCATGCAAAAAACCATGGACAATCAAACACTATCATGGAATGCATCATTCATGACAATTTTTAGTGTTGGAAAAAGTAAAAAAAGCCATCTGTCCATCAATGTCGGCTGATGTATATAATATAAATATATATTTAGAGAAATAAACTTGGATCTGAGCACCCAATGGATTTTCACTGTTTTTTCTAGAAAATCCATTATCTTCTCTCATGTCCATTTGCATACTTCCTCCAGCTGTATGGCTGTTGTAACTTGAAAGAGAAAAAGAGAGAGAGAAATAGGTGATCCAGCTCCATATAGAAAGATAATTGGTGCAAAAAGGATATCATGTATATTAACTTGAAGGATTAAACTAAGTTGTTGATGAACAACAAAAGTCTTCAGCTTAACAGGTTAAGATGACAAAAACTCCTTTTCAATTGTGCACGTGCATATAGATGTGGACCAAAAATATAGTGTGGTTTCAATGATCAACTGGCAAAGTTCATTTGCCTAAATCTTCAGCAATTATTTGTAGTCATATAGATGTGGACTGACCATATAGTGTGGTTTCAATGATCAATCCATGCTTGACGGACACAAGTTTTAGCCTACTTAACACTCTTATCTGTCACACATAATAATACTGTCCTGATCACAAAAACTCAAGAAGACACACAGATATCTCCTGGAAAATCTTCTTAAGCCAACAAGGGCTCCAAAGGGTGATTTGTTTAAAAACTAAAAGTGCAAGGAGGATTATTGTTCAATATCTAGAATATGTCATTAAACAAGGCCAAAATGATGGAAAGAATTTCCTTGTGAAAGGAAGGGTTTCCTCGGTTTTACAGGGCAACTGAAACAGAGACCGTACACAACTATACATGTACCACTCAGGTTACTGAGTTCTACACGTTAATATCCAGGTCATACCATTACAGCAAGCTCAAAACAAAGAAATGCCCTCCTTGTGGTAAAAAACGGGGATTCCTTGGTTTTCTAGGAGCAACTGCAACAGACCATGGTATACAACTATTCGTGCACCTCTCAGGTTAGTGAGTTCCAAACACCCAAAAATCTCAGCACGTCACTTCTAAACCCAAAACAGTTTTCAGCTTGTCCACATAATATAGCATGGGTATCAAGTAAAAGCTAGGATTCTCAAAGCTGTTACTGGATTATCACCACATAGACCATAAAATAGTGGCAGGTCGACTCCATATTTTAGGCAACTAAAGCAAACTTGAACAATTTAATCCAAAGTGTAAAACATGCAACGTTGTGGCCCAAGATTCGTAAAATTAAACAAGCATTTTACAAATCAATAGCAGGTAACAATTCCAACCTTAATGGCATCAATATTTTTCTGTTTTATATCTGCAGCCGAGTGCAGCGAAGTAAATTTTGCAAGTGAAGTGACAAATGCATCTCTGTGGGTCTGCATTCTCATTACTGCAGTAACATGAATGGCATGCCGAAAACCTTCAAGACATTCAGAGAGAATAACTTCGTCTTCACTTTGATCAAGTGGAACACTGAAAGCAGCTAACATTGGAGCCCAGCAGACCTCAACCATGAATTTTAATATAACAACATCTGTAGCAGCGTAATAAACTGATCTGCAATTAAAGAAGAAATTTTTTCTTCAGCTATAACAAGGGATGCAGATCAATTTCCTTTAGACAGCACACAAACATATTGGAGAAATGGAAATTAGCTCAAGAACTCGACAGTAGGTACATGAGAACACAGTTCCAGTCTTCCAGAAGCTGCAACTACATGCATGAGAGAGAACAGCCCCTACAGGCATGTTGTAATCACTACAAGCAGGGCCACTCCAAAAACAAGAAATCATTTGAAAGATTGAGCAAAATTGTGGCTTACTCAGATTTGCGTGCTTTTTCTTTGAACTGCTCCTGCATATGCCTAATGAGGTCATCACTTGTTTCCATGGTTTTCTCTTCCCCTCTCTTGCGGATAACAATATTCAAAATACTGTCAAGCCCCAAGATTCTGTTGGAATTTGTAGATTGTCGATGTTGGGAATTCAATTCATCCTCTTTCATTTTGATCTCATTGCGAGAAATTCGTTCATACAAGGACCGCAAATATTCTTCAGGGAGATCTTTGCCATCATCAATACCACGATTGTTCCTTATAAAATCATCTTGTGACATCTGCATTAAGAATTTTTCATTATAAGCTTTTCCAATATACAGTTCGATATAAGTCTATTGTAAAAGTTGGCGCAAAATCCAGACCTTATTTTTAACCATTGGATTGTGAGCATCTGTATTAAGCAATATCACAGAATATGCCAGAACATAGGCAGTATCTGCACTGGCAAATGCCTTTGGGTTGCACTTGCAGTAGCATTCCGCAAACTTTTCCATAATGCGATCGATCTTTTGTGCCTCTCCAGGCAACCTGAAACCTTGTAGGAGGCGTCTGATTGCTTCATCAAATTCCATCCCTTGAAAGTCAAATGAGTCGACATAGGCATGCATGACTTTCAGTGATAACTCTTCCCTTTCTCCTAGATAATCGCCAATCAAGGTCTTGTTCAAACCAGATGCATTCTTCAGAAAAGAAGCAATTTCTTCTGGTGAATCTCCTACTTTATTTGCTTTGATGAGGAACTCAATCCCTTTCTTGGGCTTTTGATTGAAAAGCAATATACCTTCCTGCCAAAATTGTTTATATATGTTAACTATACAACTTTAAATGGAAAAGAGAAGGGAAAGCACAAAGTTGCTATGAGCAATGAAATGCCATGTAAGGAAGTATCTGTACTTGTAGTTCAAGCTTATAAGCACGGCGCTGTTCAAGAGCTGCAGCCTCTGATACTTCATTTGCTGGCTCAGTATGAGAATCTACTCCATCTGTGGGCTTCTCAGTGTCACCATTGGGAAAGTCGGGAGTGCCCTCTCTATTGTTTTCATCCGCTTCAGATCTCTTAACAGAATTAGGATCTGGGATCCGCAACTGCTTGTTCATCCAGTCACCCATTGATCTCAAAATTGCCACTAAGCACTTCATAGCTTCAACTTTCAGGGTGTATTCTTGAGGCGGAAGCAAAGTAGTGGCTGCACCTGGAGGGACCCCTTGGGCAGTCTTAAGCAAGCCATTCACAATTCTGTATGGATTTCAATTTTTTAAATGGCAGAAAGCTTACAAGCATTTTGTCATGGCTTGACATGCAATACAATATAACCACCATCAAATTAGCATAAGCAACACATGCTGAAATACCGTGAAAAACGTGTGAGAGAGAGAGTAACTGGTGTGTCCTCTTGCCCTGTTAATTCCAGTATGTATTCAACATGAACAACACATACGTTTTGCGTGTTCTGGAAGCCAATTCATGTAATGAACACCTCTGCAGCTCATTTGCTCGTAAATGTTTACTAAACCAGAAATTTATAAGGCCTACATGTGACGTCAAAACTAAAGGACCATACAGCACCAAAATGACAAATCACGGTTTCTCGATTTTCAAGTTAGGTAGCACAAGTCAGAGCATTTTTTTGACAAGAAAATGATATTAAAGTAAAACTATACCTGCAATCCCAGAATGATAACAAACTTCAGTGAATTCTAGCTTTTAGAAGTAACCCAAGCAAATACATATTCAAAATACAGAACTGTGCATGGTGCAGAATCTGCAGATACACTGTCCATCATGCTTAGCACTTCAGAACTTAAAGTTAATCAAATAAGCATTGCATTGCATCACTGCAGGCATACAGAGCCCAAAATTATTAGGAGATCCCAACCTTATGCCATGGTTAAAAGAACCATCTCATATCCTCAAAAGGCTCTCTGAGATCTGGAACCTATTCACTTTTGGCGCTTTTGATGTCTTAGAAAAGACAAGTTAAACCATCAAAACTCTAGCAAAATTATACTTCTATTGAAATTTAAATGTTCATGCAATTAAAGAATTTTCATTTCTGAAGATTCCTGCCAACTTATTTTATTGTATTGAAAAAAGGTCTGAATGTCTCATTTTCATATTTCTTGAATAAAACATCTGTATATTCTATTTCAAATTCAAGTTTTCTGTGCAATCCATTTAAAGAACAGTCAAGGAAAATATGTATAAATGCATAGGACAGCTACATATATTAATGGAATGCTAAATTTCTTGTGCTTCTGTCTATAGAAAACATTTTAATTATTTCAAAATTTCTGGAGAAATGCAAACAACTGGCTATAAAGTGTCTCTTGAGAAATTTATTGTATTACCCCTACTCCCAGGAGACAACCACCATATTTTAACCTCAGAAGCCAGTTTGCTGATATTGATCTAATGAGGATGACGACACTTGCAATTCAAGGTTACACTTAACAATTATGAAGAAAATTGTTTCGCTTGGTGGAACAAAACTGAGCAACAATTTAACATTAAATTTCAGCAACTATGCTCGGCAGATAGATCATACCTCTCAAATATGTTGGGCGAATGAACATCACAGTCATAGTTGATGAATATATCGACCAGGATTTGTGAATTTACAGAGAGCTTTTCCATGAAGCGAAGCACTATCATTTTCTGCTGAAAATTAGGTTGAGCGACATTTTCCAATACTCTAAGAACAATCATAGGGAAGAAAACTCCAATCTCAGCTTTCAGTCCTGCTCTAAATCTCGAGACCAAACTAATAAAAATGGAGCAGGAAAGTTGAAAAACGATCATGAGTGTTGAAGCACTGTTCCTCAGCAAAGACAAGCACAAGTACTGCCTAATAGCTCCAAGAAACCTGTCACATTTCAAGCATGCATTACCTAAAATCAGAACCATTCATACTTAAAAGTTCTTTAATATAAGATAATTTTACCTTCTCTCCTGCTAAGAGGCAATAGAAAGCTATTTGCATAATGGCTTAGGAAAATGAAGTTAGAAACGTTGAATATTGAAGGCAGCAGAAACATAAACAAGGAAGGGGGCTTCCAAACTCAAGGATTAAAGGGCAGGAAAAATGATTTAAGGGAAGAAAGGAACAGAAAAACATCCACATAGGAGTGAAAACTTAGGTGGTGAAACATTTATAAACGAAAGAAAAAGACAGAGCCAATGAAATGACGAACTTTTAAGCTTAGGTTCACACAACCATCCACTGTTTATCTGTTCCAGTTCATAAAAGATAATCAAATTGAACTTTAGACTAGAGCGCTTGAGTAGATGACAAATTTTTGAGCTGAGGTTCACACAACCATCCACTGTTACCGGTTTCAGTTCAGAAAAAGACCACCTTGTTGAAACTGATCTTGCTTGTTTATCGACTGCTCTTGTCTAATAGGAGTAAGTATTATCCGAATGAGAAAAATACGAATGTAACAGAAGCAATCCAGCACTCGGATGCCAAGAATAGAAAAGCACCTCTCACTGGTTCGGAAGATCGCTCCTGCATTCTCCAGCAATATCTTGAGTAGCTCCAGTGCTACAATTTTGCCGCGCATCGATAATGGGTCTGCCGACGCATCCGTCGGGGGGGTTTTCATCGAAAGCTTGCAAAGTGCCCTGAAGACCAAGAATGCGTCTCTCCGAAGCTTATTACCGATCTGGACCTCCGCCTCATCATCCCTATCGCCGTCCCCATCAGCCAACTCCCCCTTCCTTCCCTCTAGAGCGGTCTTATACATGCTAATCTCCCAGTACTTGGCATCAAGCATATCCTTATCAGTCGAATCCAGCAGATCCGTCGGGTTGGTGGTCTCAACGGTCGTTTCAAATGCACCATCATGACCGCCCAGGGACTTTACGGAGGCCGACGGATTGAGAACGCCGTCGATATCCTGAATTATCTTTGTGATGAAGCCCTGCACAAACTGGGTCATGTTAGCATCCCCTGAACCTGATTTATCCGTCGGCTCCATGAGCTCGGCGACCACGATGGGTTGCACAGGCACAGTCGAAGAATCAGCCTCCATCCTCCTGAAGACAATGACAAGCATCTGGATCAGAGACGCCTTCGCAGTAGTCTGATTCACGACATTCTTGCTCCCCAGATAGATGTCGTAGCATGTGCGAACGACCTGCAAGAGGCAATCGCCGTGGATCCTCAACGAAGTCGATGTAACGGCAGAGAGCAGCGTCCTCAATACCAGCAATTCGACGCTCTCGTCGCCCAAATCGTGGCATTTGCAGACAGATTCGACCAACCGGAAAAGGAGCTTCGCCTCTGGATTTCCATCAGTGTCCGCCTCACCGCGAACGTACCCGTGAACGATCAGTTTCTGAATGCAATCAACCGCCGGATCTGCGATCTTTAGGACGCCCGACAAGCAGGCTCCGATCAGGGGGCTTAGTATCGTCTCGGACTCGGACAGGCTGAAGACGATGTCCCCGTCCTGCAAGGGCCCTGGAGGGGAGTCCTCCGACTCGGAATCCGGCGTGCCCCCAGAAGGGGTACCCAACTTCTCGATCACTGATTTGCACTCATGGGAGAGCTTGGAATGCTTCCGCCAGGAAGCGTTCTTGATGATTTTGTCGAGAGCGCCACTTACGAGCAGAACCACACGGGAATCGGCTTCCGGGGAAGCCATTCCCGCCACCTAGCAGGTCCGATCCTCAGATTTCGATCTCAGCCTAGGGCGCGAAGAAACATTTCCTCCTATCTTCTTCTTCTCCCCCCACCCAATAGTCCTCTTCCCGCCTGTTCGTAAATTTCTCGACCTTAACGAGATAGATGTAGTGAAATTGAGTGACGGAGGGTGCCGCTACTCACCTCGTCCTTAATGTGTCCAGCACAGTCGCCTCTCTCTCTTCCTCCTCCGCAGCCTCGTTGACCCTTCTTCTTCTTCTTCCTAACTCTTTTTAACCTCCCGCTTCCGATTTCTCTGACGTATTAAAAGAGATCAAGCAAGCTCGGAAGTAGAGGATGCCGTCGGCTTGTCAGAGGTGAGAGGCCCGGCCGATGATTCAGGTCGAGCCGAAATGGGGAAATGAGAAAAAATGAACGCGCTCCCCACGGGGAAGAAAGAAGAAAATACCACCCTAAGTCTTAGAAAACGCTGCACAATCTTCATTTCTATTTCATTATCATTTTTGAAAGGTCTAAACGAGTTTAGGTGAGATCAATTCTTGACAAAAATGGGCGTATCTCGACAATAATGCGCCTTCGTTGCTCCTTCTGGAAGTGGTAAATCAAAACACATCTCAGGAGAGATTTCATTCACCAAACAACATCTCACTCCTAAACCCACCCAAAACTCAGTACCTGTGCCTGTTCCTTCTCTCTGCTTTAATCCAACCTGTCCATTTACCGGGAATTGAATACTCTGTTCTTTTCAATCAGAAAGAAGAAAAAAAAAAAAAAAAAAAACTTTGCGTTAAGTACAAACCACAGAGGACATTCGTTCATCTGAAAAGATCAATGGTGGTGAATTCGAAAAATGCTTCTTTCGAGCCCACACCCACATGGGTAGGTGAAGCACGATCCTTTTTCTTAGTAATTTTACTACTTCCGCCGTTGAATCGGCCGACGGCGGAAAGCTCCCGTCTCAGTCGGGTTTCCCGGTCTCCCACATCATTGCTCAGCAGGAATGAAGAAAGCGCGCCCTCACTAATTAAGGAATGCTTCGATCTCGGCTTTCTTGCTTGTCTCTTTATTCCTTGCTGTTTCCTCTTAAGACTGCCCAACGAGATCTCCAAACCCTTGACTAGAGGTCCACTGGTTCAGTTGAGAGAGTTGAATCCTGATTCCAACGGTCAGCTCCGATTTGGGCAATTTGTGTCCCATTAGTAATCCGATTCGAACTTTATATTAGATCTTTTCTTGCCAAATACATGCACATCCGAATCCCATTACATGTAAAAAATTTGGATCTGAGTTTGTGTTTTGTGTATTCAAAATTCGAATCGGACTTGAAGTTGTGCTAAGCCAAATTTGTTAGATTATAATAGCTATAACTAATCAGGATCATATTTATTGATATCCATAACTACATAAAGTCACTGTTAATTGTCAAGTCAGAATGACATTATAATCGAAGTATGACTCTAGCGATGTCAATATATTAGATTTGGATCATATATCCAATCGAAGTGCTTCAAAACAGTTGGATATGGGAAAAAATTAATATCCAACTAAAAAGTTAAATTAGATTTGGGGTTTAAGAAATGACATCTAATTGGATTCAGATTTGAATTTAAATAAATATCCAATCAGATTCGGATGTGGTTTAGTTTCAAATAAAATATCTTATATTCAGTATCCATACATTTTGATCAATGAAATTTTTTTAAGAAATTAATTGTCGAACCAATGAAAATGCCATTTTGTACTTGAAGACGATATGAATACAATAACAACATGATACATGTAAGTTTTTCTCTTGACTAACTTATAAAAAAAAAATTAAAAATCATTTTAGTAACTTTTAAGAATTACTCTCCCTTACTTTAAAAGAATTGATTTGTACATTGTGTAACTGCTGCGTATGCAAACAGTGCCCATTTGGGTAGACTTCATACTTTAATAAAAATCAATTTAATCGCATCCGACGTGATCGGGTTCAGATCTTGTTTTAAATATGAATTCTAGTCCAACCAGGTTTAGATCTGATATCTTATATATAATAAGGTTGAATCTTTATTGTATCCCAGTTAGATGTCCATGTGTGATGCAGATTTAGTTATGAAACTGCATGCCAATCTCAAATTAATAATTGAAATAAAAGTGAGTAGGCATTCTATTACTAATAAATTGTTGGACTCTCCTCACATGCTAAGGAGTTGAACTCAGAAACCTTTAAATTCAAGACAAGGAAGAATATAATATTTCAAGGTTGGCCTAGTCTAGTAGCAGCAGTCTAGGATCCAGCCATGTTGTTTCATCCTATCTGACGATCGATTAAGTCTCTCAGTTCACGCAATTTTCATTCACTCCTGAGGCATAACATAGCTGGTCGAACTGGAAAGGCTTATGAAAAGACAGGTTTTTTGTTCGATTCTCACAGACACTTATGCGTCTTAAGTGGTGGAATGTACTAACTAAGTTGAAAGGTACACCACCACCATCACTGATGCGGATGCAGCTCAAGACCTCAAAGCAGAAGAGAATAAAGGGCTTTTAGTCTTCTTTGAGGATAGTAGTTAACCTTCTACTCATCCATAATAGCAACAATAATAGATATAAAAAATTCCTAAGATGTCATATTGATTGCATTTTATAAAACGCATGGTTTAATGCTATTAATGTCCACATATGTAGTACAAGAATGAAGGCATATGCTAAGTTTCTGGTGGAATGGTGACAAAAGATATGAATTCACATGAACTGTTGCGCCTAAGAAGTCCCTACTTACTTGATACAAATCCAAAGCAACCTTAAAGAAATGGCACTTCCAGCTAGCCAGCAGTGATGATTTATGTAATGGAAGAAGGAAACCCAGCAGATCTTTCTGTAGTATTACATAATCGCTCTTTGTTTCTAGTGGTAGGTCCGAGGTCTATTACTCGAAATTGAAATCAAATAAAGGGCAATAGTGATCCTCGAGAGGGTTGGCGTAGCAGATAGGACAGGGCTGGTAGACAGCTAGTTTTCATTTCAAACTTTCACGGTGTTAAGCCATCAATTCTGCATGGCCCAAAAGGAAGGACATGAATATGCAAGTTGAATGAGGCGGCATCATCTCAAGGCATTAAAAGCAGACGTGATACAAAATGGGGCGAAAGGTGAAGGCTTCAGCCATTAGCTGGACGGGATAATGAAATACTCATCCCTTTCACGTGAGCAATAGAGGTTATAATGTTCAAAACAAGTAGTATGAATAACTTCCATACCAATAAAAGAATAATAGTATGATGCAGTGGCAAAGTTTCATGTGGGGCAACTGCACACATGGGCCTTGAGGGTTTTAAATGGATAAATAGACATGGGTCCTAAGTCCAATCATATAAGCTGCATCCACTGGATCCAGGGGCGGAGGGAAGGGGCGGGCCCCACCCAAATGAATTGAAAAAAAAAATACATTGTAAAAAATAAAATTTTTCTGTTGCCCTATGTATTTTTTAGTTGTGAGTTCAGTTTGGCCCTACCCAAATCAAACCCAAAAAACTCATTCTCCGTTTGGCCTGCCCCTGAAAAAAATCTTAGCTCAAACCCTGGATCCAGGTGTAGTATTATTGTGCCCCTTGCCAGAAATTTCTCACTATGCCAATGCAAGAATACATGTGAACCTCACCAATCATCAGAGTTTTTATGACATGCAAAAAAAGTGCAACATCCCACTGCAAAACCTTGCCTTTGAGAGAAAGTCTCCAAAGCCAATTGAAAATTTGGGTTTAATTATATGTATCAGCTCCACGAAACTCGAATCACTGCCCCAAATCCAATTGGAAACTTGCTATAGAGCCTCCTCATAATTGTTTTGATGGAACTTGGGAACAACTGTCATGCAAGTGTTGGGGTGCAAGTGGGCAACTTTTTCAAAAAAGAAAGAAAAAAAGTAAGTACATAAGTTTAGGTGTCATGAGCAGACTTTTCAAGCCATTTATGGTTTGTATTGGGCCGAGGATTGCCATAAGCCTTCGGCCAGCTTGATTCAACCTTTAAGGTAGCAGAAGCATTCTTCATTTTTTTTTTTTTGGATTGTGGACTAAACGAGGAGTGCTAGGCACTTGGCAAACCATCACCTATGATTTATTTCATAATACGTCATCGACAAGCTATGGCCAAGAGGTTTACTCATAACAAGTCATTCATCCAAACACCTATCTACCTTCATACGAAATCTAGATGGGGGAAGACTTCGACTTTTATACCATATCTAAATCAGAATATGAATTCGCAATTTGAGTTTAATCCAAATCTGAATTTAAATTCAAGTTTGAATCTGAATCCAACTTTTTAACCGAATCTGAACTCTATTATGATATGTTAAGAGCAATGTCATCATCGGGTTTTTAATCAAATCCGAATGCTCGAATCGAATCAGAATCGTTTGTGAATCAAATTGATTACAAAATATGTTCTAGATATAAAGATCAAATTTTCAAAATTAGAAAAGAAGAAAAATAAGAAAAAAATTAAAAATAACATAAGTGGACAAACACACTTTAAGAAAAATGCTCTGCCGCACATGCAGAACATGCTGGTCTCCGTTGTGCTGACAAAAGATTGAATAAAAAGCAAGTTTCCCTAAAAAGGACACCCGTAAAAATCGGGTGATTCCTTTTTCAGCGGTTCGTCAAAGAATCGCCCGATTTTCCATGAGCTTTGAATCGGCTCTAGAAGTGAATCGGATGTGGACCGATTCGATTTGAATCCAGCCGATTCAAAACCGATTTTAGTAACGCTGGGTAGGGGTTGCCTTTTAAAATGTATGGACGTCTGATATTAGATATCTGCTTAAAGTTAAAATTTTATCCAAATCCAAATAAGATCCTATATTTATTTAAATCTGAATTCAAATTTGATTGATGTTATTTAATAAATCTGAATATGACCTGATTTCTTGATCTGACGTAACATTTCCTTTAATATTTGGCATTTCTAAAACAATTTGACCGTATATCAGATCCAAATAAAATTTATTGGCATTCTTAGTTTTGGTTCCTATCTTTTGTTCAGGCTGGAACTGAGCATGATTCAATCTTCAGATCTAGAACTTCACATATGTGGTCACATGTACTTTATGGGGATAGTGATTATTTTGTTTTGGTTTCCAATCGTTTTAAGGAGTGTGTTTGAGTGACGTTTCAAAATCATGTTTTTGGAGTGTTTGGATGCTATAAAAATTGGGTTTGTGGAAACTCAGCTTTGACAAAATCTGGTTTTGTTAAAGACATTGGAAAAACCTGCTCCCCCTTTAAGTTATTCAAAGTTATTCAAAAACCAGGTTTTGGACGTGTCACTCAAAAAAAAAAAAAGTTTCTAAAACTCATAAGAAAACATGGTTTTGATAAAACCTAGTTTTTACACTCCCTTATTTTTCTAAACAAAACTGGGCCTAGAATCGGCTCTTGAAGCGAAACAGATGGATTTCACTTGAATCGGTATATGTAAGACTAAATTTCATCCAAATCTAAATAAGATCCTACATTTATTTAATTACAATCTGAATTTGATTGATGCCATTTCTTAAATATAAAGGTGACCCAATTTCTTAATTGGATGTTTTTTTTTTTTTCATAATGGATTTTTCCGAAGCTGTTTGCTCATATATCAGATCCAACTAGGATTTATTGACATCCCTAGTTGGTTCATACTTTTTGTTGAGGTTGAAACTGAAACTGTTAGAAGGTGGGTTGAAAGCCCCGCCAAATTAAGGGACCAACCCTAGGATAGGATTAGACCCATGTTGTTAGAGGAGACCAATTAGTGGTTTGCCAAAGAATTCTTCATCACTTTTTCAAATATTTTCTCTGAATTTGCTTTTCACCATTTTTCTACCACTTCATAGCAAAATATTACTTCACAAACAAGGCAGCCAGCCAACCCAAAAATTTGTGTTTAACCAAGTAAAAGATCAAGGAGACAATTTTATATGTTTTTCAATGAATGTGTGGCTCCACCTGACAGGCCCTCACATCATATACAACAATGAATTTTTCTGGTTTTAATAATACAGGACCTGGAAGTATTGTTAAGATCTACAATAATCGGCTTGAATTGGCAAAAAATGGTGGAAGAACAATCAAACGGGCGAATCAGTATAATCTGGCTGCCATTGTCTAAAATACTTTTCTTTTATATAAATCATCAGTTACTTCATTTTTCCTCAACATATCTTCCAGTGTTCTCAAGCTTTTTGTTGTTTTTAACTTTATGGATTTTATTGAAGCTCAAACTTTCAATGTTTCCAAGTCAAAAGTAAATCTCACTGCACTGGCCTGGAGAACAATTTGATTAATTAACAGGTCTATTTTGACAGCACTGGAACACACCTCTTAACTCATATATGTTTGTAGCTGTCGACTATGCACATACTTTGCTTAAGAACAGGTACACCTTGTTTGGGTGAAGAGGAGGTTAACAACTCACCGCCCGAATAAGACCTGAATGTTCCTGCATTCCCTCTGCTTCCAAGATATGAACTGCATCAGAAACTGGGTCCCAATGATCATATTTAGAACTTTTTGTTTGAAAATTCAGGATTTCCAAGTTCTTGTACTTCATCAAATCTTCTGTTTGCTGAGCCAAGTAATCGGCGTCATTTTCTTGGTGAATTTGGGGTCTTCTTTCTCTCTGCTATCACATAGCTATGTAAAGTAAGATTCCCCAATGCAAAGATTGACTTCATTAACAAGACTGGGCTTTTTCATGAAATGTGAAGTCAACCAGTCCCCACAAGAAACTTACACCTTTCTTTTGCATGATCTACCACTTCCATGTGTTTCTACTTTGTATGTGCTTGGATGATTGAGTAGCTCTTCAACAGGGAAGTTCTCAGGGCAAAGCCCACTTGGTCAGGAAAGCGGCTGGTAGGTGGCCAGTTGCTGGTTGAATCAGAGATGTACTCATCTTTTGCAAAAGTTGAAGCATGGCAGAATCAAGAGGCTGGGGAACGCCACCATGCAAGCGGCAAAGTCTCTCAACCAGAGGTAGTTTCACAAAGTAACATTGTAGAAAAAAGATGAAAAAGAAAACTGCAAAAGGGAACACTATGGGAGCTCTCTGTTCACAAAGCCTTAATGGGAAATCTCAAGTGGTTGCAGAATGACATTGCTGGAACGTGATCCATGGTCTTAACTTGACACCTTCTTGCTACTTGCGGTGGTTCAGGGAACACACTTTTTCAGGGATAAAATATCTGAGGATTAAAATTCCACCAACATTCGAAATGGTACTTATAACAGTCAATCTTTGCCGAAGGTATTTGATCAGTAGAATGAGTAGTTTCCTTCCAAATTCAGATTCAAAAGGAATCTCAATTCGATGAGGGTCGGATCCCGAATGCCTCTAAATGTTCATTACTGATTACAGAAGATTACAATCAGTCTGAACTTAATTATGTTGAGATGATATTAATCTCGAACTAAGTAAAACATAAATCTGGATCTGGTTCTATCAATTTAGATGCCCAAGTGGAGCCAGAGTCCAAATTCACCCATCACTTATCTCATATTGGGAAGCATCAATTTGCTTACATGATAGCAGTTTGAAGCTGTCTAGCAGATGTTTCACCATTTGCGATGCTGTTCTTCTGAACAATCAAATGAAGCAACCATAACCAATTGTTTACGAAAAGGCAACGAGAAATAAGGAAGATGAAGTCCCCATCAAGAAACAACTAATGGCTTCTTATCTTTACTGATCTGTCGCTGACTTGAATCCCATCTTGTACATGGATTTAATTGGTGGTTCGAACTTCGAAGCTCTTTGTCTTCATGAAACTCAAACTTTTTTCATCCTCGATTTCAAGAAACCGGGACTTGTCATACTCTTATTCAGATTCCACACGATATTCTCAAGTTCTGTATCTGTTTACGAATCCCAATGACGTGATCTCTGCCTGCTTGCATGGCCGAAGATCAAACACAAAAAACTAGGAGCACAGATTCTGGGGGATGCAAGTACACAAAAGAATGTGCAATTACGTTACATGGACTTTTCCTTCTTTCAAGCTCCTAGTTCTATAGGAGTGATTTCTTATTGTTTACGTACAACCTATGTATAAATCAACTCTCAATAAGTTTATTTGAATGGGAAACTAGGATTTTTTGCAAGGAAGGAAATTTGTTCAACCGTCTAAAGTTTAAAATTGACAGGTTCTTGTCAATATCTAAGAAATTCGATTTAAAAGTCCATTTAAGTTTGTAAACTCCGAAAATAATTGCATCCATACTGTTCATTTTGTAAAAAAAAAAAACTTAAAAAAATGAATGGAACGATGGCCGGACCTATAGTCGCTGCTGAAACCAAGATGAATGTTTCCATTGGCTCAGCTCAAACTAAGCATGATTTTCAAGGAAAAAGGTGGTTCAACGCCTCATTGAAAAGTCAATTGGAAAAAATAATAGTAGTTGGAGGCCGGTCACTAGGTATGAATAGTAGGTATGAATCATAGTTTAAATAGTTCTTAATCTATTCCTTATAGTATGTGCTCTAGATACTAGATCGACTATCTCACGGGCTAGAACCATCTCTCTCTCGATGAGATGACAAACTTATTCTTTGTACTATCAATAGGTATAACAAGTCACACACTCATATTCTGAAATACTGAAACAAAAGAATTCTATGGTCGAACTACCAAACAGAATGAGATGACCTAAAAATCCGAATCCAAAGTGATTTTTTTTAAGGGAAATTTAGGACTTATCTGTTCTTTTGAACCTAACTTAATGAAATATCATCCAGTAAAACGGAAGAATTATAAATCTCCAAAATAATAGATAGGAACACTACAAGTAGAGCCATTGCGACATCCATAAGGGGTGTAGTTCCCCATCCATGGGCTACTTTACCATATTCCAAATTCAATGGTTTTAATAAATCACCTACAATAGTTCGTCCTGGCCCGAATCTGTAACTACCCTCAATGGTTTGTTTAGCCATAAATCATATTCCATGGATTGTTTGAGATCTGTTGATTTTGTATACGATTCCATTGTAAATTGACTATCTTATCGTAGATCCATCGTGGTCATGAAATCACTTAATAATGGAAACTGCAACTCTAGTCGCCATCTTCACATCTGGAGCTTTACCGGGTATGCCTTATATACGCCTTTTGGTAACCCTCTCAACAACTAGAAGATTCATGAAAAATCATTTCATCTTTTTATTTGGAAGCTTAGGTGGTTCTCAAAAAAAGATAGCAAAAAATATTGTCCCTTCTAATTTAATCTGTCATTGAGTAGTCTCCTCAGTTTCTATCAACTCAATGCTCTCTCTCTCTTTACTATATATATATATATATATATATATATATATATATATATATATATATATATATATATATATATATATATATATATATATATATATATATATATATAGTTGGTAGCTCCCAGACCACCAGGTCAGGGATAAAAACCAGACTCTTTAATTTTTTATTAAAAAAATCTTTTGAACAAAATATAATCATCCTAAGATAGTTATAGGAACTATTTTGGAAGTGAGAGTTCTTCAGATATAAGGTCCTTGGAAGGGAAAAAAATTAACATGCCAACTTCCATCTGCCTTGTTGAGGTGATCATTAGATTCTTTAAATGTAAATTTGACAAAGAACTTACGTAAGAACATAAATTATGTTTCCATTTGATCATTTTTTGGTATCCAAATATTGTGTTGATTTTTCTTAAAATGCATCTTTTTTTAAATTGTGAATTGGTTAATTAGTCGTGCCTTTTCTATTAATGAGCAGTCACGTGCTGTCATGCACCTCCTCATGTACCATATTCTCCATTTGTTCCTCCCGTTGAAATACGGAAGAGAATAAAATGCTCCTAATTCTTCATTTCTCTAGTTTATGAAATTAAACAGCAAACAAACCTGAAAAAGAGAAAAATAACTCCTTTCTCCAACCAAAATTGCAGGGGAGAGAAAGAAAAGCCAACTAAATTTGTTGCCCCATGTTACACCATATTTCTTTCATGCATTTAGTTAGAAAAATAATGCTCGTCTTATTGTGATGTACTGAAAACATGAAGAATGTTGCTAATTAATATTCGTAGCAATTTATCAAATATTGTTAATTAAAGTGTTTTATGAGTCTGCCTCAATCTTTTAAACAGCTACATTTATTACTATTACCCAGCATAATTTGGAAGAAAACATATAAACATGTACCAGGGAAGTTTGTCTCTTTTCATTTTTAATTTCAGAAACTTTAGGCATGGGAGGCAACTCATGAGAAATGATAAGATCACCCGAAATTGGAAAGAGTTCTCGAGCAGCTCGTGGAATTGGAAACTCCAAAATCTTATATATTTTTGCAACTTGTTGGTCAATTCCAAGCCCAAAATGATTCTTGATCGCATGCAAAAGACAAATGATTGGTTGCTCACCTTTGGCTTTCTAGTTTAAATAAAAAAAGAAAAGTAAATGCGGTCCAGAAGAAACATCTTCTCCATACCATAAAGAAATGATGTGAAAACTTATTGAATGCACCACTTGCTGTTCAATGATGATTAATCTTTAGCTTAAATCGTGGACCTTTTGATAAGGTTCATCTATATAAAGTTGTGAGGATGTATGTCAAGGCTGATGTATGGATACATAAAATTCTCCCAGCAAGTATTTCTCATTCTAATTGTATCTGTCAGCTTGCTGAATCTATGCACTGTATCCTTGATTGCAGCTTCGTCTCATTTTGCAATGGAAACTATAGCTCTTCTTCAAGAAGATATCCTGTCAAATTCGTTTAGAAGCTAGAGAGTCCAGTCTTTTGGCTTGTTTCCTTTGTTTCTGTTCTTTCTGATCTTTATTTGCCTCTTGTAGGCTTGATTTGAAGGGTTTTCATGACTAATTGTTTCATTGTTTAGATTTTTGCATTTTCTTCCTAATAACAAGAGGGGACATTAGACCCCAACAAGATTGCATTGGAAATATTTTTCATTCTAAGCTGTTTTCATTAAAACTTACAATGTAAACTATAATTACTAATAAGTTTTCCAGTGTATGTAGGTAGAGATTCTATGCTTCACTTTTGGTTTAGCAAGGTTTTCTACCATTCGACACAAGGCTCAAACTTCTCCTTAAGGTACAAGACTTACTTTACTCGTACCCAACATTTCATCTTCTTACAAGACCTACTTTACCCATACAAGACCTACTTTACCCATACCCAACCTTTCATTCCGTTAAGGTACAAGACCTACTTTACCCATACCCAACCTTTCTTCCCTTTAAGGTACAAGACCTACTTTCGGTGTTTTGAGGTACCACCTTTACCGTGCTTCAACTTGTGTATTGGTGTCATCTTCCCTTCTTTTGGCAGCAGAAAGAGTTAACACTTGAGGATTTGAAATGAAGACAGACCGCCTACCAACCTCTACACCAACCTCCTTGGAGATGATTTTATGCTCCATTTGATGTATCAACATGAAGTCCTTTTCCCCTGCTCTCTCTCATCTCCTTCAAGTTTCTCTTTAATTTGACCATTAATTGCCCCACCATTGAGCTCCTGAAATCAAGGGCCGAAGCCTCTGTTAACTTTTCTTTTTTCACGCCTATGACACATGGTTTCCTCTCCAAATAGGCTTCTTTCACAGCTGGTATGTCGCCAGTCGCTGGTTCAAATCTCATCGGTACCTTACAAAAGCTATTGCATGCTAGTACGGGCACAAAGAAATGACTTTAGAGATATTGCATATGGGTGAGTGACAAAATCTCTCAACCTCAATGGTTTCCCTCAAATAAAATAGGGAAAAATAATAAAATAACAGTGATCACTTGTTGTTCAATGCTTGAAATTAACAAAATACCCTTCACCAGAAAAATTAAAAAAAAAAAAAAAAACCTTCTTTAAGAAAAGAGCAGAAAGTTGTTTTGTTTGTTTGTTTGGTTCCGAGTAGAAGAAGAAATTACTGGTCACAGTCACTTGTGAGGAGCAGAACTATGAATGGGTGTTTTATACCTGCATAAATTTAGTGGTAATTAAACTCTTGATAAAGCATGGGTGAAGGCCAAGGGCCTAGCAGGGGCCATGGCGCCCCAATCCCGCCTTTTTGTAAAATTGAAATTTTACTGTTAGACATTGAAAAAATCCTGGATCCACCAGTATGTGTTGCAAGTCAAATTTTTGAAGCTTAAAATTTCTAACCTCCAACATCCAATTTGCATTGTCGACAACACACACTTAGTTTAGTGTTAGTTTAAACTCATATGTAATAAAATTGTATTCTTTCTAAATTCCTATGGTTGTATATTGAAATAAATTCAAATAAGACTTTGTTGGGGTTACTACAATGGACTAATTTGTAGGTTTCATACTACAAAAAGAATACATAGATATGTAAGTTGAAATCTAACATAAACATTACCATGAGACACCAAAAACAAGTTTAGTGCTTAGAAGAAATAAAGGAAAGGGTGGAAGGTTTGGACTCTTTAAGCCGTAGTGTCATATTTTGAATTTAAAAAGATAAAAGAACTTCAAAATTTTGATTTCAAGACGCTTTATTATTCACAATCACATCAAAGTCGATTATCAACAGATCTTGTTTTGAAAAATAATTTTGCACGCCGACCACACCAACTATATAAAAATATTAAAAAGAATTAGCTCTAGCGCACGACACTCATGTACAGTTTCATCAGAAGATGGCGCAGCTACAGAGAAGCAGCAAGATGCATGAACTTGCCGGAATTCTGAGGGAATTAACGGGAGGCAAAAGGCCAAAAGAAAGAGGAAAAGGCAGCACAGGTTCTTCCAACACCCAACTGCTTTTCATCCTTTCCCGCAATTTCAAAGCGTCCAGTGGCTCTGCACCTACCAACAGGACGGTGGTGGCGCCTTTCCAGATTCCACCGGCAATGCTGCTGCGGAGCAGATCGTATAATTCACCAAATCATGTTGAAAGATGCCCCGACATTCCTAATATTCACTGTTGGTGATCAAAGCACCACCATCATCGCTTCCAATGATGATGTCATCATCTCTGCTGCCGATCCCGAGGTCCTGTTCGAGTTAGATAGAACAGATGAGTGGTGTGAGATGCAGAAGCGTTTCTACATCGCCAGATTTGCTCTCTTATTGAAGCCTTGGATCTTATGTAGTATGGAAAAATGTTTCTGTTTCTGTTTCTGTTTGCAGATTGCAATAGGCTCATGTTGCTTGCTGAATCAGGAAAATACACGAATTTAGTGACACATAGCCACAAATATCGTTATAGGCATGAATTTAAATCATAGCTGTAAATTTTAGGTTTTAAATGGTGACATTTTGAAAGGATATAAAATGATAAAGTAGATTTTTATGGAAAAAAATGAGAATGTTTCAGTAAATTTTTAAAACAATTAATCTTTCGACGAGAAAAAAAATGTAGCTAAATCTTAAAAATAAAATGCGAGAAATATCCCTCTATCATATCTCATCGCTACAAGGAAGATTAGCACTCACAGAAATCAATAAAGAAACCTACACGACAACCAAACACACTAAGTGTAGGGGAGGAGGGTGCGGCAGGGGCCTTGGCCCCACCTTAGATTTTAAAAACTTTAAAATTTTATATGTAAATTTAAAAAATATATATATATATATAAAGATTGAAAATTGTTATTTGAGCCCTTGTTAAAATTTTGAAACTATAGTTTGGTTGATCGCATTTGTTAGGAAGAGAGAGAGAGAGAGGGAACCATCATGATCTCTGAAAAAAAAGAAATTGAACGGATGAATTGGAATATTTGTGTTTACAAAAGTGCTGTAAAAATCAGATTTTGAACCGCGGATGCGTGATTCGGTGAATTGGGAAATTCAGTGATTCTGAATTGATTCACTAAAACACACTTATTTTGAAAAAACGAAAATTATATATAAAAAACAATAAAAAAATATGGAAAAACCTCCTACATCTTAAAGTAAACAAGTGACCCATGGGCTACAGAATCCAGTGATCAGGCTCATTTTGACTACAGTGGTAAATAAAAACAGGATGAGAGGAAAATATGTTCTATATTTTTTTATCACATGAGATGGTTCTCACTAAATGGTTGAGTGACTTTGAAAAACCAGAATCACTACTCAATTTTCATAAATCATAAGGAAATTGAATTGTGACGATGGCCACTGAAAGTCATCCAGCTCAATCATGAAAACCACTCAACCCATGATACATGGTTGAGAGAAAAACAAGGAGAAAAATACGATAGATATTTTTGTCATTTAGTATTAGTTTGTGCATTTTTCTCATTTTTTTCTGAACGTCACGACTCTTTCAGTTGAGGGAACACAAGGAAAAAATTGACAGACCTTTTTCTCATTTAATATTAGTTTTTATTTTTTTATTTTTCTCTCAACTATCCACATGAGATAGACGACCCTGGTTAGCTCATCATTATATATATATATATATATATATATATATATATATATATATATATATATATATATATATATATATATATATATATATATATATATATATATATGTGTGTGTGTGTGTGTGAGAGAGAGAGAGAGAGAGAAAAAAAATGCAGCCTAATGGGAAGAAAATCCTTAAGCTTCGAGATAAATATAACTTAAAAAATCTGACATTGGTTTGGTTAACCAGGGTGCAAGGTATGCAGCTCTTTGGCCCAAAGATTGATAACAATGGCCACGTCCAAATGCGGATGACAAGGCTGGGGGTTCTGCTGGTTCCTGAGGAGCCAAGCCACATGGTAACATGATTTCTCCACGAGCTTCATAAACTATACAGATAAGGCGTTATAATTACATGTAGATGCAATAATAAGAAACTCGCATCCACGTTACGTAGATGGGTACTCTTAATTAACTATTGCGCATCACATGAGGCTTGTTTTATTTTAATGAGAACACGACATAGGGTGGCAGATCCAAATTATTTTACATTTCTGGAATTGACAAATGAATGCTTGCCACAATACAAGAAGACTAGTGCAAACGGGTTAGGGTTAGTGTTTTAATATATGAAGGTATTTTCTGGAGTCCAAGGTTGCTTCGGGACTTGGGTAGAGTGGAAAGTAAGACACATGTCAACTAGAATGTCGTGCATCTACCATTTACAAGTTGAGATGAATAGCACTCATATAAGTCTGATGACTATATTTTCACCAGTCCCCAGCCCTTTCAAAATCGCATCTCTGACTAGCCATTGATAATTTTCAATGCGCATCTTCCCTTTTAAGGTAGAGTTAAGGGTGTATAATACAACTACCAGTAGCGGAGCTACATGTTAGCTAGGGTGGGTCACTGCCCATGCCAGCCATTCAAAAATTCCATATTATAATGTATCAACATCACATTGCTATGACCTTAAAATTATATGCAGTGCCCACACCAAATTTGTGTCACCAACACAAGTGCCCCACGATTAAAAAAATCCTGACTCTGCCATCGACAAGTACCCCAAAGAAGCCCTAAACCCTACACCTCCAACTCCAGCTAAGTCAAAGTAGAGTTATAGGATGCATTGATTGGCTTTTAATAGAAGTGCAACTGCTACTCTTAGTATTAATCATAGTCACAAAATACTTTTCGGAGTTTTAGACGGCGAGGTTTTTTTTTAGTATAATACGGTAAACTTGTTTTTAAATACAAAAAAAATACAGTAAATTTTTAAATTTTTTTAAAAACTAAAAATAAAATAAAAATAAATAAGTAAAAAATTAATAACACAAACATCACAAGATAAATAGATTTGCAACAAATAAAAAATATATAAAAAACTGTTTGGCATTAAAAATCTGAAAGAATGAAAAAGAAGTGAAAAAACACCAAAAAATGGGTTAAAAACAAATTTTTTTGTTTTTAAAGTTTAAACAAAATGCATTTTTTTAAAGTTTTAAACTGTCATTTAATTTATCGCATTTTTTTAGTATTTTTTTTTTTTTTAAAAACGAGTTTTATAGTGACTATGATTCTATTACTGGACGTGGCTGGCTGGAATATTATCTTTTTTTGGAGAAAGAAAATTTCGATGCATTTGTATTCCTAGTCATATGAACATCCAACTTGGGCACAGATGGCCCACGAATGGCCGCTTCTGCACAAGCCCTTCTGTCACGAGAACGGGACATTGCTCGGCGTTTTATGTCACGGACGTAGCAATCCCGTTCTCCGACCGTCCCTGTCATCTAATTCTCCTCTCCCCGTCCCCGTCCCCATGCACGATTGTCGTTTGCGTCCCATAATTTCCCCTGATTTATCATAATCAAACCGGCCCTCGATCTGAACATCCATGTGATGACAACGTGCATGAGATTGAGTAAAGCTGATCAATAATTCTTCAGTAGCATAACCACAATTCACTCTCTTAGAGTTTTCCTAACAGCTAGCCTACGAACGCGTCAATCAGGACCGGTGGTCTGTGCTTTCCACATAAAGTGGTCGCGTGGAAGAGGAAGAAAAGCCGCCATGGCCGAAAGCACGGCCATGCGGCCATTAATTTGAAGAAAGATGCACGAGATCAGTGGGAAAAGGAAAGGGCAGTGGAAGGGACAAGTCGAAGAAGGATCAATGGGGTCATACCCAGCGGAGATGGCGACACGGAGTGAGCGTGGACCATGAGAAGTTGGACATGACCCCAGCTCATGAAGTCAAAAGCCTGTAGCTATCAGCTTTAAAAGCTGAGGATTTTGACCAAGCTCCTTGATTAAGGTTATGACGTCGGAACGAAAGAAATCCACATTTATTTTTTTAATCTTCAATTGAAAGAGACGTTCGTTCCTTGGTAGAATGTGAGCTCTGCTTTCGGCGATGATCGGAGTTGACGATCCTCTTCTTTCATCTAGAGAGAAATGGAGAGTTTGATTTTGGTATGTATGACTGAGATCTAGTAGCATTAATCTCACTCGCATGTAAAGCAGAAGAGGTGAGATCAGAAACCACGAGAACCAGAGAGTGCTGCAAGTTTCTTAATGGAAGGTGGGCCTGAGAATCTTGCGTATCCTGCTGGCCAACTTGAGATTTGCTCTTCCCCGATCATGTTGGTGGAGAGTGAAGACGATGTTAGTAATGGCGCCACCATGAAGTGGGGCTTAAGTTTTAGAGAACAGAGAGAGGGAGCCGGACTCTCGTAAATAAAATAAGAAACAACAAAAACGAACCGCGTACTTGCAGATTACTAGATTCTCTTTATTGCCCACCACGCAGACATCTGTGCTGAATTCACATTTTGAGAGTTCACACTTACAGAGAGAAAGAGATGGAGAGATAGATTCAGTTTTCAACAGAAGATGGAAGCCTCGCTAATCAAGCATGTTTATTTCCCAACATGGCAGGGAAACCACACAAATTCTATGTACATGAGGTTTAACGAAGCAATCCACAGACATTCAACAGGAGAAAGAAGGAAAAGTCGAAAGGCCTTCTATCTGTGATACATCTCATATTCCATAGTACAAAGCGACCTTCTTCTACGGCTTCTTGTAACAAGCATGAAATTAACTTGTCGAATATATGAAGGGAAAGCAGAAGACGTCGACTGGTCTGTGTGATTATGCTGTGTTGAAATTCACATGGAGGCCATGGCCGAATTGCAGTCCAAGAAGGCCTTGGCGTTGAGCTCCCTCTCGTACCTCCATATATAGTTGAGCCCCACGAGCAACTCGGTGATGGCAGCCTCGGTCTTGGCCTGGTTGGCGAAGAAGAGGGTCTGGAGCAGCAGGGCGTTGGTGGAGGACACCAGGCGCCGCTGCTCGAAGTTCCTCTCCGACTGCCACCTTATCATGTTGTGCGCGAGAGGGGACAACCAGTCCAAGATTCTGCGGATGGCCTCGCTCCATTCCTCCGCCAAAGCCGGGTCGGCCGCGCAGAAGCCGCCGGCCTCCAGCGAGGACCGGCACGACCTGAGGCGCGTCCTCAGCGACGCCCGGACGCTCGCCGGCAACATCCCGTAAAGGTCGTCCCTCGCGTCGCTGCCGATGAGGTGCGGCGTCTTCGCCATCTTCTCGATTATGATGATCACGTTCGCGTAGTGCAGCGCCAGAGCCGCGGCGCCGAGGGTAGACGGCGGGGGCTCTAGCAGCTTCGAGCATGTGTCGAAGAGCCCGCCCGACGACTCCGCCGGCTCCTCCTGCATAGCCGGCGACATCGTCGGCCTCAGGGGCCCGGAGGCGAAATGGTAATTGGTGATGGCGGATGCAGGATCCGAGGAGGCTGGGTGGACGACGGCTGACACGGAGGAGCTCCGGGGGAAAACCGGAGCGGGAACGGGGTCGCCGTGGCGGAAGACAACCTTCAGCCTGGAGACGATCGTGAAGACGAGTCTGGCGAGGAGCTCTACGACGGAGTCGTAGTTGCGGGACCAGAGGGAGGCGTCCTTTAGGAACCTCACCTCCTGCTTGCTCCACTCGATCCGCTCCCTCAGGTCCATGGCCTTCTTCTCGTTGCAGTTGCCGCCGGCGGCCTGCAGCTTCCTGACGGCGCTCTCGAGCTCGGCCAGGGCCTCCATCTCCTTGTACAGCCGAGCAGTCTGAGTGACGTACCGGCTCGCCTTCTTGACCTTGGACTCCATCTCCTTGTGCGGCAGCACCCAACCCTGCGGCGCGCCGACGTCACCGGAACCCGAGTTGGCAAACCCATGGAAAAGGCGGTCGAATTTCAGGAGCCCGGGGTCGGTGGAGCGGGAGGCGAGGCGGGAGACGGAACGAGCGGCAAGGCGAAGGGCGTCGACGATCTCGGCGCAGGCGAGGCCGATGAGCAGGGAGTCGTCATTAGAGACAACCTTGCGAACGCCCTCCTGGTTGATGACGTCGTGGCGGAGCCTGGCGATCTGCTTGTCGGCGAGGGAGTGCCAGAGCTGCAGCAGCTTCGACATGACGCCGGCCATCTCGAAGGCCAGAACCCCCACCGTCGGCCCCCCGCTGAGCAGCTGCCTGTTCTTGAGCACCACCGTCTTCAAGGTGCTCGACACCTTCACAAGCCACGCCTCCATGAGATCAATCCCGATTCTGGAATCGTATCTCTCTGGATCTCTTCCCCCCTCTATCTCTCCGTCCACAAGGAAAGATGGCGGCTCTGTGCCAAAGAGAGAGAGAGAGAGAGGCGAGTTGGGGAGTGGGGGTGGAACAATAATTGCAGGAGTGGTGGTGAGCTGCAAGAGATAAGGATTAAAAAGGAGCAGATCGAAGGGCAGCCCTCCCTCTCTCTCTCTCCCCACAATTGAGAAGCGCGTGTATATATGTATAAGAGTATGCGTTGTATTCGTGTCTTCTGCTGTCTGCCAAGAGAGAGAGAGAGCAGAAAAGGTGGAGTTTGAATTGTTTGGTGGCCTTTTAGATGGTGGGGTTTCTGCGTCCGATTCTTTTTCATACCTCTGAAAATGGCGGAAGCAATTCCATGGCGGTCATGGTGGGGACTCCCTCTCTCTGGTCTGCTCTGCTGTGCCTTATACGCAATTCCACTGTTGGATTTGGGGCGCTTAGCACGTGCGCCTAGAGACAGGGGTGTGGGTTAAAGCGGGGGGGCCTCCCCACATGCGCTGCTCCCGAGACCTCCACCCGCAACCCGACACCTTCTGCACCCCCCTCTTCATTACTGTTCCCTCGGCTTCGGAACTCGGCCCGGTGGGTTCGAACCCTTGGCTCGAGCCCGCCAGTTTTGGACGAGGGCAGGATTTGTTTTGGAAGTGAGAGTTTCAGTTTGAATTGGATCTACAATAGGATTTGATTTGATTGGTATCTGATTTCTTTTCAAATCTGCGGATTGGATGCGTATGAATATATTAGATGAAGTTTAGGAATACGTATAAAATATAAAGTGGTCTCTTGGAGAAAATGAGGAGGTCAACTCTCCGGGAGACAGCTTTATTAGAGCACCGGTGGTGGGTCAAACCCTGGGGATTGGGGTGCGTCCCCACTGCCTGCCGCATGCAGGCAGCTGCTGGTGGTGGATCGTCATAGGCCGACGGGTGCCTTCCTTCCCTCACAGGAGTCCACTTCAGCCCATTCCGGGGCTGGTGGGACTCACTGGCCAGCCCATGATTAAATCCTAAGCCCATGATTCCCTTTGTTTATATACGGAGTAAGTCGCTATGTTGAATGCGGTCTAGTTTAGAGATGCAAAAGGATTTGGTCAAGGATGTTCTTGAAATCTTGGCCCCTTTGGTATCCTGCACTTGATTGTTTAGGTTTTATAATTTTCTTTTGGTTTTTGATTTTGTTGAGTAAGCAGCAAGAACCTTTTATCATAACAGGAATTCTCTCTCCTGTTTTCTTTTTTTTTTAAAAAACCCTAGCATTTGGAGCTGCGTCGGTGCCTAGATTGAAACATATACTTGATTGATTCCGTTTATAAACACAAGAAATTATAACACAAGAAATTATTTCCCATACTACTTTAACCAAGGACCATGGTTATATATGGTATATATATTCACGGTAGCCAAAGAGAGAGAGAGAGAGAGAAACAAAAGTATGAACTTCACATACCATCTAGAAACAACAACAAATTTTTAGTGAGCAATTGCTTGTAAAAGAGGCTCAAAGGCTTGCTATTTCCCTTGAAACTAGGGTTTCGAGCTGCATTAATATTAGCAATAGCAGTGGTGTACCCTTCAATTTAACTATCACACTCCTTTGAAAAAGTATGGTAACCACATGAATCAAATTACAAACTTATTACTTTGTATGCTCCTAATCATGTAGAAACAACAGTAGATTGAAAACATTCAATAATTAACATATAAAGGAACATATTAACCCATTGTGACATTTCAACCTATTTCTAGGCTCGGGCTTCTGATCTGACGAATCTCAATCCATTCCTTAGCAGTTTCAGCTCCAATTTCAAAAAGGTTATGAATCAAGACAAACCATCTATTCAATAACCATTTTATAAGTTTTTGAAGATCTTTCACAATCTTTAATATCAAACTAAATTTTTTAAAGTGTTATACCTATTGCTTTCAAGCTTTTATAATCCGATCATTATTCTTTTAATTTCCCTCAAACAAACATATCCCTCAAAGTTGAATTTTTCAAAAACACTTCCAAATCATAAAAAAAAAATCAACAACACCATAAACACCATAGGGTTACAAGTGAGCTTTAAAAGCAGGTCACGCCCAAGCCAAGCAAAAATGATTGGGGAGATGAGGGGCCTGGCCAAAGGGAGGGGCTCGCCTCCCGGAGCCGTCCATCGATGTTGATAACATCATAATGGCGAGCTTCAAACTGCTGGCTGCCTTCCATGATTGCAGCGGTCTCCTTGGAAGAGAAGAAGCAGCAGAAGAGGGAGGAGGACACGATGATGACGAGACGGGATGGTGTTGGGCTTTTGCCCAACAGCCGGTGGACCCCGTCGGGCCGGAGGTCGGAACCAGAACGCCGGCTCGTCCTCATCCCTCATGGAAATCCATGGTGCATGCATGCCTTCCTCCACGAACCCCATCATTGGGGCAGCACGTGAAAGAGAGGGACGCATCATCGGATTCGCCATGCCATGCATCTGGGCCGGCCATGCATGATGACATCAGATGATGTGCCTCAGCATCGGCATCATGCGTTGGGTCTCCATGGATTAGATTAGATCCCCTGCATGCTTTGCTTCGCTGCTGACTACATTTAATACATTTGTGTAAGAAAAATATACATGTAACTTACATATTTATGACAGATTTTAGCACATGCATCATAGATGCGCAGCTCTCCTTACCTCCATACCCTCATATGAGTCCGCCATGGCGCCTCTTTTTATATTAAAAAAACAAGAAAAACTAGTTTAACATTAAAAAAAAGAGCAAAAAAACTTGACATTTTTCGAAACATATTAATGGAAGGGAATAAGGTTTAATCAAACAGAAAATTGGAAATTCTGAAAGTTTGAAAACTTTCTTGTTTGTATGGATCTCCGGATGGATGTACAAGTTCTATTGTCGTTATGAAAAATATGTTGCATTCTCTACAGCTACGATAGAAGAAGAATCGAGTGTCTTCCCATCATCGTCTAATTGGTCCAACCATCTTGGGGGTGATGGAACCATGGAAATTGTATTTTCTATTATTTGAAAAGGTGCTTTTTAAGGAAAATTGGAAAAAAGAATAGGCGGATCTAGACAGTGAGAAAGTTACGATATATCCGATACAAACACTATGTGGTCAATGAGAGGTGAAGGAAGGCTACTCATTTTTCTCGGTCTTCAGAGTTTTTGAGTAATTTTGAGACTTGCATAGTCTTATAGTATACTCTTCAATTTAAAGTGAGTGTGTTGATCAGTGAAATATACAGTACGTCCGATACAAACACTAGGCGGTCTATGAGAGGTAAAAACTACTTTTTTTCTTCTGCCTTCAAGATAATTTTAAGATTTGAGTGGTCTTATGGTACATTTTTCAACTTAAAGTAGGTGTACTATATCAATGAGAAAGATACTATAAGTTCGATACAAGCACTAGGCGATATGTGAGGTGAAAACTACCTTTTTTTTCTGCCTTCAGGGTTGAGGATAATTTTGAGACTTGCGTGGTCTTATATGATACACCAATTCAACCTAAAGTGTCGTGTATGCCACCATTTACAGTTCAAATCAAATTGAACACACATTACTTGTACGTCCTTCAAGCCGACCAGTTATGCTGCGCTGGTAAGATGAAGATACATATATTGACAAGACTCAAAAAGCTTACAAAAATGACAATGCACGCCAGCCAACGGGTGAATAGTTGGCAGGCGATGTGTCAAATCCACTGTGAATAGTTGTAACATTGTTGAATTCTGGGGCTTTCTTTTGTTGTTTTGTAAGCTAAAGAAGCTAGATAGTAACATTGCTAAAATCAATAATAGACATGAAAATTGACCAACTTAACGAAACCAAATGAGTTTGATTTGCTATAAAAAAGACATTGACTGCAAATGTTTTGCGAGAGGACGTTTAATGAGAAGAATCTCATCGTGTTCAAGCGCACATTTCATAACATGGGTTTCAGGACCACCAAGTTATTGTTCTAGAAAATAAAGCGTAATTATCTCCAACGTTTAATCGTTGGATTTAAACATAATATCTTTAACAACATCATTTTTCATGTAATAACAAGATGGTCTTGTTGGATCATATATATTAAAAAAAACAAAAAAAAGTTCTTGCTAGCTATAAACTGAGTTAATCTGGATTTGCTTGGGAGATGAACAAATTCAACTTTCTTAAAGCTTGGTCCCTTTTTTTTCTTTATTTTTTTAAAAATATTTTTGAACTGTTAACGACGTATGAGTTGGGGATATATATATATATATATATATATATATATATATATATATATATATATATATATATATATATATATATATATATATATATATATATACCAAGAGCAACACGGCTTCTTAGGTCAACTCAAAAGTTGAGGACATGATCTATGTTACCGCTAGTTGCAAGTAAAATGGCACTTTCATGAAGCAAAAAACAAAAGAAAAAGTTGCTTTTTCTCCCTTTGAAAATGCACGAGGATGGTGCACTGGTTAACTCGGTCGGCTTAAAGTATTCAGCTTCAAGAAAGCATTGAATGCTTTCCGCCCCCCGACAAAAAAAGAAAAGGGAAACCTAAAGGCGTATGAATTATTTCTTTTATAAGCAGAAAGGAAAAGAAGGATCTTCAAGTTTTTGCATCGAAAAGCAAGCAGCTCGACAAAATAAGCACGAAGAAAGTTTTCTTTGCTTAATTTACCGTCAAGTTGAGAGAAAAGAATGAGAGCTAAACGAGCAGTTTGCGTCGCATATCAGGCATCAAATTCAATTCCATTCGTCGTTTTCCTCTCATCAAAAGAAGAAGCTAGAAGAAGAAAGAAATCCATGGCCTCCAGTAGACCAAGTTCTTTTTACCGATAAGATGATGCATCTTGTTAGACCTTTAGTAATGCAAGAGTTTGGGGAAACTGATGCAATCAGTCACATCTCTTACGCATGAAATTTCATACTTAATTACCATCCAATAAGATAGCGAAATGTGTTGACAATGCACGCGCGTTGAATTTGGAATTATTGAACCATATATATATATATATAGATATAGATATATATATATATATATATATAGAGAGAGAGAGAGAGAGAGAGAGAGAGCGCAATTGAAAGTCAAAACTTGGCCTCAACTTGCACAAGTCCTAGTCCAAGGCTCTTTGTAGAGAGCCCCGGTGGTTTTGGCACAGCCGCTCGGGCCAGTGGCTGGTAGGTGGCTAGTTGCCTGTTCAAGTGGCATGGCCGCTAAGTCTTGTGTAAATCAAAGTAGCCCTCGACCCTGGAGAGAGGAAAATGGGACGATCCCTTGGCTCGATGTTGTGAGTGGAGTCAACTCGGGCTCAACTTGCTTGCTCGGGTAAGCTAGATTCAAGCTCGATTCATTGATAAACATGTTGAGTTCGAATCAAGACATGAACCTGATTAAATAAATCAATCATGCTCGAGAGTTGGGAAAACTCATTAAAGCTCTTGGTAGGAACACGTTTCCTATAGCTATTAAAAAAAGGTTGTTACAGTGGTTTTCCTTTTGACTAACAAAAGGTACGTTTGGAATTGGAGTCCCTTGTCTACCTCCAATGCATAAAAAAAGAATTTATATATTGGTTCGGCTAAGCTGGGGCTGAAGCACGTCTAAATTCCAGCCAATGTCGGCTGGAGTTTGCCTAAGCCGAGTTTGACCCTTCTTAAGCATGAGTCAAGTCGAGTCGAGCCGAGCTCGAGCCAGTCGACTTGAGCTCGAATTGAACTTGATCTCTAGGTGTTGAGACTTGAGCTGAGCTCGAGTTAGCCCAGCTCCGCTCAAAATCGGCTTCTGAGCACCCCTACCCCATTAGCCCTGAGTACGAAACCACGTAAATTAAACTCTCTCAATTGGACCAGCATGCGTGTTGGATTCCAGCAGAAGGAACGCGTTTATTTATGGGCATCATCTCAAAGCTTTCTTGAAGTTCTACTTTTCCATTTGGGTATCCTCAATTCTTGGTCTGTGTAATCTCAGTGTCAAATTGATTTAAGATGTTGAAGGTGGTCAGGCGATCATCAATTTTGCTCAAATCTTTCCTTTTGGAACTGAATCGTTTAGTGAATTGGCTGAAATGAATCCAGCTTATGTTTCTTAATTGAAAAAAAAGAAGTTCGACGAAGATTTAAGATGTTGAAGGTGGTCAGGCGATCATCAATTTTGCTCAAATCTTTCCTTTTGGAACTGAATCGTTTAGTGAATTGGCTGAAATGAATCCAGCTTATGTTTCTTAATCGAAAAAAAGGAAGTTCGATTTTTCACCAAAAAATTGTAGAAGATAAGAAGAAGCAATAAAATTTCCAGGAGAATAGTCACAAGATAGTGAATGACGCGCACGTTAACTTGTAAGCTTCAATAACTTAATAGGTTATTAACTGACAAATAAAGGAAAGTAATACAACACAAATTGAATAATAGCAACCCAAAACTACCAACCAAGTTGAATTAATTTCAATTAGCCGAATCGGGCCAGTTTGGATCAATTTTTTGATGGCTTTTCTTGTTCATGTTTCTAGTAAGCAATAACCTGATCTTTGATATTGCAAGTATATTTCCACACCAATCATGCATCTGCCACTTTTAATGCATCTTCTACTGAAATAAACACAAAAGCTGCTATTAGTTTATTTGTTAGGAAGATGATTTGACCCTTTTGGATGGCGTCGATGCAAAACAGTGGTTGTGAATGCATGAACCTCCAAAACCGAACCAGACCAAGCACTTGCAGGTTGAGCTGCTCTCATGTTTTTACAGTAATGGCTTTCGGGTGCACTTTTTTTCCAAGGCAGGCAAATCAAGAAACCTAGGGCCGCTAAGGAGAGGAAAAGCGGCCTGAACGAGAGATCAAAGACGTGAAGCTATGGTATTCATCTTCTACTCTTTGATATACTTTTCACCGAAAGATCCTTTTGGTCCTGCTTTTGCTTTTTGGTCCCGAATACTGAAGTGGGTGGCTATAATTTTTCTTCTCTACCATCTCAGGTGAAACAAACAAAAAACTCCAGAGGCAGAAGATAACTGAAACACAATTTTCCTACTTCCTCTTTACTTTCTGGTGCGTTGGTCTTCGCCTCTCGCGTGGAAAGGCATTTCGATGGAAAAGCCAACGCAACAAAGTTATTTAGAACCTTGCGTCATGCCCACAAACTTTTCTTCCACCAGCTGTTAACCAAATTCCAAAAGGATTTTGGTAAACGAGTGTTAATCTTCAATTTTTTTCAAATAAAAATAGGCAGATCGGTCTAGTGTATCGGCTGATCAGGCCTAAATTGCAACTCCCGTGCCGTCGACACTGACAGACTGCTTCCTTCCAACCACTTAGATCAACCAGGCCCTTTGTTTCAGAGAAAGAGAGAGAGAGAGAGGCCAGCTTGGTAATAGAGATGAAGCCTCTGCCACACAATTTTCTTTAGGATATGATACCTCAAGTACGAAAGGATAAGGCCTGGTATGGACATCCATACTCAATCTGCAGGCAATGCTCTGTCATTCGTGCAGTCCTGGATTTAGCCCAAGTCTCTGCTGCGATCACTCAGGTGTACAGTTTTTTATCAGCCACCAGAAAGTACAGTAACAATCGAGAGGTGGAGCCCCACTTCACGGCATTCAATGCAAATATTAACCAAAGATGCACCAATGACAATCTACACCTTGTTATTGATAAAATAAGAACTAAGACGATGTAAGCATCCCCAAGTCTGACGTATTCATGTTTGAGCTCTCACCTATTCTCGCAGTCTGACTTATCATAAAGATCAATTAGTTCAATTTGATCAATCCATGGGGACATGGCAAAGCTGGATCACAGTTGGCTGTCGAGTTGCTTGATGTTAGACCAGATCAGACAAGGGCCAATAAAAGCACTTGCATTAATTTGTGTTGCAGTCGGCCCTTTCATTGATGGGTTGAATCTTCTTAAAGTCGTTCCAAACAGACAGGGTCATCTGAAAATACTGTTGTGCTCCAATTGATAACCAAAAGACAGCATCATCATACAACTGCAAGGAAGAAAATTAGTAGTTGAGATTTAAAATCAAAAGAAGCTTCATCAGGCGGTGAACTGATGGGCACCGTGGGTGCCTCCTGGCCTAATCTGGTCGCTGTCTACTTAACCCTAGGTTGCCAGAAGAAAAGTAAGAGAAAATAACAAAGCAAAAGAAGAAGGAAAAGAATGAATTCCAGAGCAGCATGATAAACCCATCGTCAGCCTTAACACCAATATATAAAGTTATAAACATGGGGAACACTCTAATTCATACAATCTTGTCGTATCATACAATCAAATCTCCTTTTCAGTTACTTGGCTGACCATCCAACAATAAAACCAAAGCACATGAAAGAAAATGTCTATTAATTTAATTCAGTAAGATGGAGTGAAGGCTAACCTCAACCAGTATTATATGATAACTAGCTGGAAAAGGGGGAGAGTATGAGCGTCCTGAATTTCCAAAGCCACCCCAATTTGATTACAACCAGTAACCACCATTTTATAGCCCCAAATCGTGCCCACTCCCAAAGCCCACACAAGTTGGGCCTATTTTACAGTGCGAACAAGTTGGGATCATATCTGCAAGAAGAGAGACTTTTCCACACAGCATAGATATCAAACTTCATTTGAATAAAAGCCTTTCTGTGCTTCTCAACTTTAATTTTGAAGTACAACAGAAAATCTATGTTTCAGAAATCATCAAAATTTTGCACATGAACACGTGATTGCAAGTAGATGAGAAGCATAAAAAGAGACATTAGGCTGGAAAAAGAAGTAGGAGAAAAGGCAATCAAGATCCAAGAAAAAAATAACAATGTTTTTAGAAGTTTGGATCATGCGTGCTCCCCAAGGTCCTCAACAGCCAACCAGCTGGAGAATTGTCAGTACCAACTCAACTATTCCTAGCATGATATGCAACTCCTGGGAACTAATCATACTCCATTCACTGGTTAACCTCTTCATCAGTGAGGCCAGAAATAACATGCCTTAATGGTTTCAAAGAACTGAGATATATCAACTAGGACAGAGACAACATGCTTTAATGGCTTCACATCAAAGAGATAAAGTGAGAATGTCCAAACTGGCAAACCACTTTTCAATGTGCAGTTATAACAAGTTTGACTATGGTAAGTTACCACTTTAACTACTTAATACTTAACTATCATAGAAGCAGGAGGACAGACAATGATAAAAATATCACAGAATCGATTTTTTCTTAAGATACTAAAAAATAAAATAAGTTTCAAGGTATGCAATCCACTTGTTTATGCGTGTGTGTGTGTGTGTGTATGAGAGAGAGAGAGACAGAGAGAGACAGAGACAGAGAGAGCCTCCACTTTTTGTTCCAAACTAAGCATGCCCACCACAAGGGGCTTTGTTACTTTTTCCAGATAAACCCTCATTGGGTAAATTGGACTAGTTAGGCATGTGCGGTCCAGAAGATCTATTGTCTTTACTTGACCAACCATAAGTGGGAAATTGTACCAAATACCAAGTGAGTACACCCACCCGAGATGAACAAGCATAAAATCAAACCCATACTCGTAATTTGGAAAAAGTCAAGCGTCACTATAATGATCTGACTAAACTCCACTAGACAAGTCAACTAAGGTTCATAGCAAATCCCTAGATCAACACTCGCCTTTCCTGCTACGTGTGTCAGGTCAATCTTTCTGCCATAAGACAAGCCACCAAGTAGAAGTAACTTTTCCTTTGTAAAAGTTGCAGCCTCAGGCATGCAGGTTGGCTTGAGTGGAAGCTCCTAGTAGAAGGTCCAGATAGTGGGCTTATAGCATGCAGAAGGGCCACAAAATTTTGGGGGTAAGCATGTTATATTCTGTTTCCAATATTAAACAGTGCTTGTATATCACTCAGTAGCTTGAGCTACAGTATGTTCCCCACTTTATTTCATTGTCTCCCTTCTCAACTGTAGGCCTCATCCAGGTCCGAGCCATATGCATGTGTTCATGAAGGAGGACATCTTGATTTTGTGAAATCACATCCACTCGTTCAAAGTAATGGAGGACCAAAACAATAACATAGGTATGCTGCAACATCAATTTTAATGACTTGACATGTGGAATTGCTGGACGAAAGCAGCACACCAAGCAGTGTTCACACATCAGCCTCTCATTGCAGACCCTCAGTAGGTTTAAACTTTAAACATACCGCCTACATGCCCCTAGGGTGAGAGAGTATGCTCCAAGTAAGTTGAGCAATCCATCATAAGAAGCATTCAAGACAAAATAAGCTCATAAATATAATCGTTTATGACAATTTTGTGAATTCTATCTAAATTGGTAGTGTACAACAAATTGCTTAGCAACCTTTTCAGGTACAGGAGCATCATGATAGGTCAATGGACTATGCATATTTTATCAAGTGGTTCACTAGAATGACAACCAACTCATTTTACGGTACATGCAAGCCCATCATTCAATTCACTGATTATCCTACGGTCCTACCAAGCACCTTCTGTGAATGGAAAAGCATAGAATGATAATGTAGTGGTCTCATGCTCCAACCACTGATGCAGATTACACTCCTAGGCTGGTCTAACCTTAAAACAAGTGCTTTATGCACCCTTCCCATTTTAGGCATGGTCCCAAACAAAGAGGTTATCATTCTGCATCACATTTGAACTAAATCAATGCTTACCAATTTCCTTATGTCATTAAGAAATAACTTAAAGCCCATCATAATTTTTACAAGATCCAAGGTCTGACAGGTTTTTGCAAGGTCAAATGATCTCCACTCTTGCTTTGTTTGAGACAACAAGACATGGTTATAACTATAAAAACTGCTAACACTATTTTCTGCATTCCAAAACTTATAATCTCGAATGTTGGAAAACCAGAAGTTGCACAGTATAAAAATCTTTAAACAGCAAGACGAAGGCTATAACAGAAAACCGCAAGAACAACTTAAAAAGTTAGAAGAATGATCACTAATCTCAATAATATCTGCCAGCATGCCGGTGGAGTGGTCCATCGTATTCTAGCATCAATATTCTTTAGCATCTTGGCAAACATACAAGGATTATAGAATCTCTTCCAACACAACCATATTGACAAGTCGAGGCAAATAAAAATCGTGTATCAAAAATTCTGAACGGTAAACACATAGAATATGGGCCTTTTGTAATTTCCGTATATGAAGTAATTGATTGTACGAAAAAAAGAAAAAAAAATATTTTTTATGGTAAAGACAGAGCTTCGTTCTACTGCCAGAAAAGTTTTTTAATAAAATCCAAAATCGAGGTCATATATCGCAGCAACATTTCGTTTAACGACATGGCAAGACGTAATTATATAAACAGAAAATTGTTCATTCTCTCCATGTTCCTTTCGGCGAATGAGGAGGAACAAATTACATGAGAAAATTTAGAATCTTTCGATGCATATCCACTACTCTTTTTTGGGCAATGATCTAAACACTCATTTCCTCCAAAGAACAGATATACATAAGCACAAGGCCTCCTTGGCAAACGATATGATGTAAACCTGTAACAAACATGTACCGCTAGAAAGAAAAAAAACCACTAGTTAACAAACCAAATCTAAACTTCTATCTCGCCCTCCATACTTTTCCAAAATGGTCTTGAACTGGTTGGGGACCATTGCATTTCATATACGAGCACGAATCCTCCAACTTTGATCGGACACACCAACAAAAATCACAAAAACAGAAACCGACTACGAAGTTTGCAGATGAAAAAAGGATAACCAAACTAACCTGAAACGATATATCTGTTAGTCAAGTAGGGGAAGGAAATCCGTCCACAGGGCCCAAGAGGTTTAAGCTAATGAAGACTTGTCCGGCAGCCTGAAACCTTTTCCGGCTGACTGGGACACACCAGAATCCCCATATTTTCTTTTTTTAAGTCAGACCTCGTCTGAGTGATTCGGATCCAGACACGAGTTGAAGGGCGGCACTGGCAGGCTTAACTCGTAAGCCAACAGGCTCGCTGGATGGTTCAAGTTGGAATCTCAGGAACGGTCCGATTGAAAAATGAAATTTTGAAAGTGAAGAGGTTCCTGAACATACTAGTAAAATGAATTAAAGATTGACCCGTTGGTGGGAGGAGAATTAATAATCAATATCATTAAACAACGTAAGAGTACATAATATTTGAAAATTAACTAAATTGATAAAAACCGAATCGTCTCACCTGTTGCTTCATTTCAATTCATCCAACTTTACAAGCCAGTTCAAATTGATTCTTCTTATTATTGAAGTATATTCTTGATAACACCAAAACAAATTGATTCTTATTAATTCCAGTTAGGAATGTGCAGCGCACTTTGCCTAGCTTTAGCGGCAGAAAGGCTGTGGGCAATAGGTGGGTAATTGTTTATATAGAGCCACAAAAAGTACTTATTTTTACTTTGAGACATTAGTGCAAACTTTTTCATTTACAAGTTGAAGTTGAAGTTGAAGCTCGATTTAAAATTTAAATTTGTGTCCCTTAACCTGAAATATTTTAGAACTATAAGTGCCAAGAATTGCTGAGACACGATTGAGAGTGTGTCTTATGTCATACGTACAGATAAACTAATATGTATGCAAATTTTTTTGCGTCATGGGTCTTTCAAGGATCCTTTGGAGTGACCATTCTTACCAGTCCACCTGGTCATTTGCATCGGTTGATTGATGAGGATCTGATTGGTGTAACTCGACCTCATGCTATAGTTAGTTAATGTCGTTCTAAACCGCTCCTATGCACCAAAAATAAAAATTATTTTGAACAGGTTCAATTGTCTGTCATTTTCAGTCAATATAAGACTTCCTTTTATTAAGTTGAGCAAAAAAACAGAAAATGCACATAAAACACAACAACAAGATTTACGTGGTTCGGCTTAGATGCCTACATCCACGGTAGAAAGAGGAGAAACTTTGTATTATCTTTCACACGTTGGTAGAGATTACAACTGCTGCTTAAATAGCACTTCAATGCAACAGTGAGAAGGCAAGGAAGGCAAGTTTGGGCAGGATGGAGTCTTTCTAAAAAATACATTTCCTTAGGGGGCCGTTTGATGCCCTGGAAATTTACTGTAGCAGTGGAAAAAATTTCAAAATTTTAAAATTTTTCCTCCCCATCAAACTTAGAATTTTTTTTACCGTTAAAAGTGAAAACGGCAAAATATTTCTGGAAAAATTTTTCCAGCCAGAAAGGTCTAAATTTTTTTTTGGAAATTTTTTTTGACTGTTGGAGGAAGAAGGGACGCCGAGGAAGGAAGGAGGAGGAGGAAGGGAAGGACGGAGGAGGAGGAAGAAGGGAAAGAGGGAGGAGGAGGAGGAGGAGGAGGAAGGGAAGGAGGGCACGGCGAGGAGGGAAGGAGAAGAGGGCACGGCGAGGAGGGAAGGATAAGAGGGGAAGAGGGCACGGCGAAGGGGGAAAGAAGGGAAGGAGGGCACGGCGAGGAGGGAAGGAGAAGAGGGCACGGCGAGGAGGGAAGGATAAGAGGGCACGGCGATGAGGGAAGGAGAAGAGGGGAAGAGGGCACGGCGAAGGGGGGAAGAGGGCACGGCGAAGGGGGAAAGAAGGGGAGGAGGGGAAGAGTGCCACCGCTGATGGCACCGCTTGACACCCGTGCTGCCGCCGATGGCACCGCCTGACACCCGTGCCGCCGCCGATGGCACCGCCTAACACCCATCTTCCCCAAAATCCTCCATCTTTCCCTTCCCTTATTCCTCCTTCTTCCTCCTCCCTCCTTCCCTTCCCTTCCCTTCCCTTCCCTTCCCTTCCCTTCCCTTCTTCCTCCTCCTCCTCCTTCCTTTCCCTTCCTTTCCCTTTCCTTCCCTTCTTCCATTTCTACCAAACGACGAAATTTCTTTTCAGAAAAATATTTCCTACTTAACAAACACAAGCTTGTTTTAGAAATATGAAATTTTTTTTCCTATTTCTCAATTCCAGAAATATATTTCTGAAATTTTTTTTCTATTTCCATGGTTTCCAGCCATCAAACGGCTCCTAGATGACTCCAACGTTCTCCTCAACGGTCCTCCTCTCCAATGTTCTCCTCCAATCTTGCGTGACATTCTCCCCTTCAAATTGGTGCACAAATATCAATCTGTCCCAACTTGTTACCAATGTTGTACTGTTTTTCTTTGTTGAGAGCTTTGGTGAGGATATTTGCCAATTGGTCTTCGCTTCTCACATGAGGGGTTTCAATAATTCCACTTTGGATTTTTTCTCTCACAAAGTAACAGTCCACTTCTATATGTTTTGTCCTTTCATGAAAAACGAGATTAGCACTAATATGAATTCTCACCATATTGTCACACATTAACTTCATTAGCTCCTCATGTTCAATGTTCATCTCTTTTAGTAAGGCTTTAATCCAGATTAGCTCACATGTGCAGGCTGCCGTTGCTCTATACTCTACCTCTGCGCTTAATCGAGCTACTACAGATAGCTTTTTGCTTTTCCATGATACTAGATTTCCACCCACAAAAGTACAATATCCTGACGTTTATCTTCTATTGTTTGGATTTCCTGCCCAATCGGCATCTGCATATCCAATGACATTGAGACAATCATTTCTTCTCATTAAGATCCCCCTCCCAGTGGTCCCTATCAGATATTTTAGAATTCTATGTGTAGCTTCAACATGAGTTGACATTCGCTTATGCATGAATTGACTAACAAGGCTGACAACATATGTAATGTCTGGCCTTGTCAGAGTAAGATGAGTTTTCCAACGAGTCTCTGAAAACATTGAACATTTTCGACTGCTTCTCGTTCCTCCTTTCTTAGCTTGCAATTGATTTCCATAGGAGTGTCAGCACACTTAGTTCCCATGTAGCCGGTTTCTTTGAAGAGATTTAGAGTGTATTTTCTCTGACAGATGAACACTCCTTTATCAAATTGTGCTACTTCAATGCCATGAAAGTATCTCAATTTTTCTAAGTCTTTTATCTCGAATTCCTTTTTGAGATACTCTTTTACTCGTGTCACGTTTTGTATGTCATTTTCTATTATTATAATATCATCCACATAAACTAGTAATATAGTAATATTTGAAGCACGGTTGTAGATAAACATGGTATAGTAAGACTTGCTTTTGGAAAAACCAATTCTCACAAGAGCCTCACTAAGTCGGGAGAACCATGCCCGGAAAGATTGTTTTAATCCATACCGAGCCTTTTCTAATTTACACACATACCTTTTTTCATTTTGAATGCCTTTTGGTGCTTCCATGAAAACTTCTTCATTTAAGTCGTCATGTAGGAACACATTTTTTACATCCAATTGCATAAGTTCCCACCTTTTGTATGACGCTATTAAGAGTAATATTTCGAGAGAGCTCATTTTAGAAACTGGGGTGAATGTCTCATTATAATCAATTCCTTCAGTTTGCATAAATCCCATTGCAATCAATCTTGCTTTGAACCTCTCGATAGATCCACCGCTCCTGTATTTTATTCGGTACACCCACTTGCACCCAATAACTTTTTTTCCTTCTGGTAGAGGCACCATTTCCCACGTGTGGTTTCTTTGTAGTGCTTTTAGTTCTTCTTTTATAGCGTCTCTCCATCTTGGATCCATGTTTGCCTGCAAAAAATTCTTAGGCTCTTCATGGTGGTAAGTATTCAATACATAATCTCGATATGGTTTTGACAAAAAATTCTTTCATTCCTTTTTGAGATACTCTTTTACTCGTGTCATGTTTTGTACGTCATCTTTCGTTATTATAATATCATCCACATAAACTAGTAATATAGTAATATTTGAAGCACGATTGTAGGTAAGCATGGTATAGTCAGACGTGCTTTTGGAAAAACCAATTCTCACAAGAGCCTCACTAAGTCGGGAGAACCATGCCCGGAGAGATTGTTTTAATCCATACCGAGCCTCTTTTAATTTACACACATACCTTTTTTTATTTTGGATGCCTTTTGGTGCTTCCATGAAAACTTTTTCATTTAAGTCGTCATGTAGGAACTCATTTTTTACATCCAATTGCATAAGTTCCCACCTTTTGTTTGACGCTACTAAGAGTAATATTCTGAGAGAGCTCATTTTGGCAACTGGGGTGAATGTCTCATTATAATTAATTCCTTCAGTTTGCATAAATCTCTTTGCAATCAATCTTGCTTTGAACCTCTCGATAGATCCATCACTCCTATATTTTATTCGGTACACCCACTTGCACCCAATAACTTTTTTTCCTTTTAATAGAGGCACAATTTCCCACGTGTGGTTTCTTTGTAGTGCTTTTAGTTCTTCTTTCATAGCGTCTCTCCATCTTGGATTCATGTTTGCCTGCAAAAAAATTCTTAGGCTCTTCATGGTGGTAAGTATTCAATACATAATCTCGATATGGTTTTGACAAATTTTTAAACGTTAGATAATCATCAATGGAATGAATTTTGTCAAAGGATAAGTATGTATAGAAATCACTTAGCCAGGTTGGGGTTTTGGTGGATCTGGACGATCTCCGTAGTGGCTGCTCGGTCAGGACTTCGTGGGTTGACCTTTGAGTCATTTCATCATCTTGAGGATTAGCAATGCTATTAACTTCATTGGACTGAGGAGGATGATGATCACAATTTCCTTGATTTTGGTTCTCACAAAATTGATCGTCATTGGGGTGCTTACTTACATTGTCATGGATGTTCACCAATGGTTGTGGAAGACTAATGTCCACAAATTTTTGTTGTTTTATCTCCTCCTGAGTACTATTCTCATAAAATGGTTCTTATTCGAAAAACTTTATGTCACGAGTAACAAAGAATTTTTTCAAATGGGGTTCGTAACATTTGAACTCTTTCTTTTTACTTGAATATCCAAGAAAAATACATTTCATATCTTTTTTTTCTAATTTATTCCTAAATTTTTCTTGAACATGAACAAAACACTTGCATCCAAACACTTTCAAATATTTAATAGAAACTAATTTTTTAAGAAGTAGCTGAATTTGAATTTGATCGTTAATGCTCGAATTGGGTATTCTATTTGCTATATAACATGCGGTGCCTATTGCTTCAGACCAAAAACAGACGGGGACATTCATGTTCATCATTAGGGACCTAGCAATGTTAAGCAATTGTCGGTTCTTACGTTCGGTAACTCCATTCTTTGGAGAGTACTGGCGCAAGTGAATTAAGGTAATATACTTTTCTTTTTCATGAAATCTTCAAGAACTTGATTGTCATACTCACCTCCATTATCCAACCTTAACTTTTTTTTTTTTTTGGTTCCATATTGTGTGTAAACAAGCTCATTATATTCTTCAAAAGTTTTGGCAATATCACTCTTATTTTTGAGAAAATAAAACCAAGTCATGCGAGTTTTATCATCAATAAAAGAAACATAGTATTTATATTCAGAATGAGACTCGACTGGGGCTGGACCCCAAACATCAAAATGAATTAAATCAAAAATTTCAGCAGACCTTTCTCAAGAGTTTTGAAAAGGTAATCTAATTGATTTTGATAATGCATAAGCATCACAAGAATGACCATCAGGTTTGACATGTAGAACTAGAATTTTCAGCGACCCATCTAAAATATGATCGAGCTGAGAGTGCCATAATTTGTACTCAGATGTCTTTTCTACTTGAGCGAGGAAACCAACCTCAAAGTTATCTAGGACATATAGACTGTTGTGCTCTTACCTTCTACCAATCTCCTTCCTCAGACATATAGACTATTGTGCTCTTACCTTCTACCAATCTCCTTCCTCGACTCCTTGTCCTGAAAAATCACATTCTTTGGAGAAAAAATAGCTAAGCAATTATAGACTTTAGTTATTTTACTCACAGATAAAAGAATGTCAGAAAGTTTAGAAATATAGATTTTTTATTTGATTAAAAAAAAAAGATTCTCCAACGCCTTCTATAGCAATGGGTGTGCCATCAGCCATGAACACATGACGATTTTTTTCAAGATTAAGATAAACTATTTTAGAGGGATCACCGGTCATGTAATCAGTGGCCCTAGAGTCAATAATCCATCCGAAATTTTTTGAATGAGTAACGAGAGCATGGTGCATACCTTCGGACGAGTTTCCAATGGGCTGAGTAGAGATCAGATTTGTCTTAGAAAAAAAGAGTTTCCAATGGGCTGAGTAGAGATCAGATTTGTCTTAGAAAAATGCTGAAAATTTTTTTTCAGCTCCTCATGTGTAATGAAATTTGTTGTGTTGGAGCTGTTTGATGAGAGTGGCTTCTCCTTTGATGATGACTTCCCATTTAACTCTCAACATTTTTCTCTAGTGTGTCCAATTTTTTTGCAATGTGAACATTTAAAGTGATTCCTTCCTTTCTGCATGATGGTCATATTTCCACTGCCTTTGAAATCTGGTCTTGAATTGTTGGGCAGCGGAAACGAGTTTGATATGCTATCTTTTCGCTTGTATCTTCGGTGGTCAAATTTTTTTTTTCGGATTCATAACCTTTCGCCGAGCAACCTCTCTTTGTATGGTTTGACAGACTTGATTGAAGTTTGGCAAAAGATTTGTTATAAGTATTTGACTCCTAACGCTCTCAAATTCAACTCCAAGTCTACCAAGGAAACAAAAGATTTTATCATCTTCCAAACGTTGTCTATACACATTTGGATCAGTTGTAGTAGGGCGATATTGCATTAATTCCTCCCATAGACTACGGTATTGGCTGAGATAAGATTGTATCGGCTTGTCTCCCATTGAGATATGAGCAAGTTCTAGTTGAATTTGATAAACTCTAGCCAAACTGTTTTGTTTCCCATATTCTTCTTTTAATGTATCCCAAATATCTTTAGCCGTTTCATGATAAACAAGCATATTTGAAACACTCGGCTCCATGGAATTAATTAACCAAGCCATAACTAAATCATTTTCAGATTGTCATTCATCAAATTTTGGGTCAGATATGTCTGGAGGGGAGATCTTACCGTTAACGTAGCCAAATTTTGATCGCCCACTAAGAAAAAGTCTTGCTGCTTTGGCCCATCTTAGATAGTTGGATCTGTTTAGAAGAGTCGTGGTAATCTTCAAGGTGTTATTCTGATCAGCGCAGACTTCTTTACACTGTCACTTGAGTTGCTGCCTTGATCTCTATTGATTTGAGATTCAGCCATGGTGGAGAAGACTGAATACCAAGATCACAAACAATGCTATGATACCATATTAAGTTGAGCAAAAAAACAGAGAATGCACAGAAAACACAACAACAAGAATTACGTGGTTCGACTTAGATGCCTTTATCCACGGTAGAAAGAAGAGAAGCTTTGTATTATCTTTCACACGTTGGTAGAGATTACAGCTTCTTGTTTAAATAGCACTTCAATACAACGGTTAGAAGGCAAGGAAGACAAGTTTGGGCAGGATGGAGTCTTTCTAAAAAATACATTTCCTTAGATGACACCAACGTTCTCCTCTCCAACGTTCTCCTCTCCAACATCTCCTCCAATCTTGCACTGACACCTTTCACTACAAATATATCGTAAAAAAGAAAAAACAACATAACATTAGTATAAAATCTAGTTCTTCCAGCGAACAAACTGAAATGATATTTGAAGGCTTCTTTCTTATGTTTCCTTTTAGGTTTTAGAAAAAAATATATATAAAAGAAAAAGCTCATTGCTGTTTATCATCTCGTCACTTCGTTAGGAAAATGACATGGTAGAAAAACGAATGATCACTTACTCAGCTACCTCCACCAAGTGAAGACCTTAAAATGGATGGAGGATAAGAATTCAATACCTTATTGTCAATATAAGGTTGCATACTTGCATTTGATTAAAGTTGCTCTTTAAGGTTGCGTTTGATTTCTCACAGATCGCACGTCCAAGGGAATCTGAAATCAAGCATAAGTGAAATCCACAGTTTTAATAACTTATGGATTTCAGCATCAACTCCCATTGTCTATCTCAAATCTGTGCTACATTATTAAAAACATGGATTTGAGGTTCGACAGGGTGGAGTCGGACCTCAGAACCACGGATCTGACTGCTCAAAGGGCCTGTCAGTCTTGGCTCATCCGTACCAACATTAGCTTGCTTCAGGCTTCACCCTCTTTGGACAGCACCACCTACAGCTGGGAGTGCACACGAGCCGAGTCGAGCTTGAGTTTCAGTCAGCTTGAGCTCAGCTCGACTAATGAAACCTCGAGCTCAAGAATAGCTCGACTATAGCAGCTCGAGCTCGACTCAGCAGGTACGTGTTTTACTCGAGCTTGACTCAATTAAGGCTCGACAAACTCATAAACTCATTTGAATATATCAACTTGATTAAAACTCGACAAACTCGATTAACGCTTGGCTCGGCAGTTACATGTTGAGCTCAAACTCGACTTGATTATTTGAATGAGTTGACTCATGAACTCGAGCTTGACTCGTTAAACAAATGACTCGGCTCGAACTTGTTCACAAGCCGAGCTTTAACGAGTCTCGTTGTTCACCTCTACCTACAGCCACCAACCATAAGCCAAGTGTTTTCATTTAAACAACATCATCCATTGCGCCAATTCTACCTACCCCAGCTAGACCATTGAAGCCAAGTCAAAGGGCTCCCTCCGGCACTGGCACCGGCACGGGCACATGCAGCCCAAGTATTTGGGTCACAGGTTTAGCTAAGTCAAGTAGGCTACTAAGTGATGGCAGCAAGCTCGCATTGGCTCTTGGCTTGGTGCATGTTGCAGCAAGCATCTATCTCTAACTGAACCGGCTTTGTTAGGAAGCTAGGTTTTTCCTCAAACGAAACATTAAGAGGGTGTTTGATCAGCATTCTCATAATGGGTAGATCAAATTGCTTATGTTTCTTGGTATTGGGACTCTCATGTGAATCCATGCACCGAACATATAAGCATGTGATGCAGGGGCCTTCGAGCATTTGCCCTCAAGGAACGCCTTTTCCAAATTAATGTTCCATGCGTTCTGTGTGTTCCTCCCCATAAAAAGAGGTCTGAGTATCCGTGGTTTTTTTTTTTTCCTTTTTGATGCCAAAAAATGGGACATACTGTTTCTGGTGTCCTAGGAACAGGAAAATAAACGTAAATTTGAGATGGGCTGCAAACACGGCAAGTGCATGGGACACATTGAACAAGCGCGAGCATTGATCCATTTAAACGTCCACTGAACAGATAGTGAATCCAACGTGCCCCAGAAATTTCCAAAAAAACATCAATCCGACCATTTTCTAAAAGGAACTAACCATACAAAACGAATAACGAAACAAAACTTAAAAGGGAAAAAGAAAAAGAGAGAAGAATCGTACTCCCAATCCTATCTAGCATCCCAGTAGTAAAGAGATGACTTCACTAGAAGGTTTTTTAGACAAAATTGAGAATGAGTGGATATACGTGCTTAGAACCTAAATCACATAAATATGGGTACATAATTTTAGAAAATCTAAGTATGAGTTCACAGCTATGTAGATATGTATTTTACATATATAAAAATCTACAAAAAAACTCAAAGTTAAAGAAAATGAGAGGAAAATATAGAATCTAGGTGGAAAATAAATAAAAAGGAAAACAAAAATTAAGTTAAGAAAAACAATTTTTTAAGTTTTAAAATATAGGTGAACCCAAGTGTACCAATGGACCATACCCACATACCGACACGGCTACTTGAACAGATCACATATACCCGTGTAACTTAACTGCATTATATTTAGTCCACATTGCTTAGGTATTCAAGTGGAGCAGTTGAAATCGTCTTATCCAATCCAACTGCTGGCACGTATACACATACACATCCACATTTAGGCTTCTCGGTTTCTTGGAGAAGTCACCTAATTAATGACACAATTTAAGACAGAGCAGACGGCCCACTGATCAGTGGAGTTCAACGGAGGTACCTTCACGTTTCTTCTAGCTGCATATGGAAAAGGGTCGAGTTCAAAGTTAATTTTGCAGCTTGTTTGAGGAACTTATGATCTTCTATATACCAGATCGCACTAAGATTGTTGGCTCCCATTGGAACGCATTGCAGTTGGATCAAAATGCGCTTCCAAAGCTCAGATTGTTGCAATTTAATCACGAAGATGTCATTTATATGATCGATATTCTGAAAAGAAACGACTCATGAATCCTGCTTGTTGTTACCACATATGCTCTGTCAACGGTTCTTTACGTTTCAGATTCATTCATTGCATACAACTGATGGATCATAATTTAATATTCATAAGCTCATCCTTACGTGTTTGGGTCAACAGATGGAATATTTCATCCGATCATTGTATCAAGCCTGCTTTTGGTTGATAAAGCCCCTACTATACTTCAACTTATATATCATTCTCTCGATCATTGCTCTCGTTTTTGCAGCATAAGATGTTGGCACACGAGACCTTCAAGTAGAGAGTAGCTCTTCTCCCTTCGTTGCATCAACCCTCTTGTACATCTTCATCATCGTTGCACTTCACTTAATTGCTTCAAACTGTCCTCGATTTTGACCAATGAAGGCTATATTTTTTTTCCAACCAACTGAAAGCTCCTTATTAAATGGAAGAAATATAATAATGAGGGTGAATAGAATCGAAGACAGGCATTCTTTCAAATGGTATAAAGACTAAGCCTACAGCTAACTGTTCTTGAAGAAACAAAAAAGACTCGAAGTTATCTTAAAACCGCAAATGCAGGGATGACTAATGAGTCGATCAATTATGAGAAGGCAGGAATGCATGTGCCAACTGCCTCGAAGAGGGAGATCAACGAATTTATAATACCATAAATTCAAACAATGCTCAAGTTTTCATACGTGGTGAATTGGATCAAAACCAGTTGCGACTAAGAGATTTCAAAGGTGATCGGTGATGAAACATCCGAGCTATTTTTCTTTCTTTTTCTGAGAAACGATCTCTTCCTTAACTGCTTCTTATTCCCTTTTCACGTAGCGGCCGGCGTTTGATTGCTTTAGGCTTAAGATTTGAAGGTGATTTACGATACTGGGATCTCAGATTTCAAGATTTCATATTCTTGGTTTTTGTTTCTGATAAGGATCTGAAGCCTTTGGTGAGAAGAAGGGATAGATACTTGGCCTCTTACAGTATTGCATTGAAGATGATAGTCTGGCCATGGACGTGATTCAGTGAGCAAGAGATTAACAACAGCCCACTACTCAAAAAAGAAGCTCTCTACCCTCACCACCACCACCCTTAGGCCCCTAAATTCTCTTTTCTCTAAGGTTCAAGGCTATGTCGGCATTGACGCTATCATAAACTGTAGAGTTGAGACAGATCAAGTACTTAGCTTGTAGAAGTAGAAAATTAAGTGACTGGAATAAATGCAGTTTCATATATATTTAAAGAAGACATACAAATTTATGAGATCTAACAAGATTTAGTTGCATACAAAGCGTGGCAGTGAGTGAATGATGTGTAAGGAAGCGGCGCAAAGTACGTCCCAGAAGTTGCCTACCAATCTTAAATTAAATGCTTACCTATATAATATCTTAGATTGTGCCTTCCAGCTAGCCGTGTGGCATTTTAAAATATTATTAAATTTATTCATATTAACTTTGGAAAGTATTTCTTTCAATATATATATATATATATATATATCTATATATATGTATGTATATAAGTGAAAAAATTCAAATATGGCATCCACATTTTATAGTTGGCCCATCGATGTTTTGGGGTATAGGTTCACAATTAAGTTAAAGTTTTTAGTAATGGTTTCCTTACCAGGTCATGACACAAAACGAGGACTAAAAAAGGAGAGGAAATATCAGCACGATGAGCACTTGAATTTGTATAGCTAGCTAGATGACTGGCTTTGAAACATTTTAAGTCGAAGAAAGCGAAGAATTTGAACATCCAGATGCAATTCAGTGGCGAAGCTAAAATTTTTTAGCTAGGGGCAATATAAGTTTAAATTTCAAATTTTAAGGGGCACTCAAATTTAAAAGACTAAAAATTAATCAAATTAAGTAATTTTTTGTGGGCTGGTGTGGGCAATTGCCCACACCAGCTACAATGTAGCTCCGCCTCTAAGTGCACCTACCAAATATTTAGCCTTAAAATGTTTTAGATAGCTTGGCTGATTCATGTATTGATTCGAGGTGCTTGAACCTTTAGATCTCTAGATTCGACGTTGGCTAGAACATGTGAGATGGAAGGGTCTATAACTTGTGAATATGTCAACGATTTCAAGGAGACACAAATGTTAATTAAGTTGTACATCCTATCCGGATCCTCCTTTCCTCTGACCTTTATTTTGTGGCGGACCAGCGATGGGACCGACGGAATGCAGTCGGGGCCAACCATTTACAACTTACAAGAATGTTAGGGTATTGCCGCACACCTAAAAGCAATCTATGTCGTCCAATGGGAGGCCACCATGGCGGGGACGGGGGCGGACTCATCCAACTAAGGTTGACCCACCAAATGATAGTCTGGCAAGTAAGGGATGGCTGGCAATCGACTTAGAATGCTTGACCATTGAGCATTCAACCTCTCGAGAATTCCCGTGCCATGGCCCGTGTTTTTTTTAATGTTTATTGAAAGAAAACTGTTTTTAATATAAAACCTTCAAGGCCATATCATATCTCTCCAAAGTTATGGCTTGAAATGTTTAGGTGAACTTATGGTACATCCTTCAACTCTGGTGTCATGTTTGCTATTATTTGCAGTATAAAAGTTATAACACACTGAAACTTAACCATGTTCATAACATTCAAACCTTGGATCCCTTAAATGTGAGCCGCTTTACCACGTAGTTGTGCAAAGTCCTTTGAGGCACTTGCTAATTAAGTTTATGAATCTGGCATCTAGTCAAAACGTGTGTTCTTCTCTCCTATCCTTTTCATCTCGTCTGGTGTTTCTCTTCAACCTACCTGTGTTTGACAAAAGTGGAACGTGGCCCCGAAGAAGAAACCTGCCTGCCGACAAGCCATGCACATCTGAATTTGGAAATGAAGGATCGATTCTCCAACAGGTCACATGGGCTTTCCCTTGCAAGTCAAACTGATTGCATGTGTCGGTGTGTGCATGCTGACGTGAGTTAAGTTGATGAAAAAGTTTGACAAAAAAGCGCTGCAGCTAAAGCCGAGCTGAGCTCGGCTCGAACTCAACTCGCGTCCTAGCAGCAGCCCGAGTTTAGCCAGCTTAAACTGGACTTAAATCTGAATTTGGAGTCATCATTAAAATAAATAAATGAAATGAAATGTGTTTCTTTCTTAACATACAGTTTTCAAGTATCAAACAACATTAGGGAATGAATATATTTTCTATGTGCACATTCAGCTCGAGTTCAGCTCGTTTCACGACACCATTGTCACTCACAGGAGCCAGGCTTGGATTCCTCCTCAATCTCACATGGGTGGTGCATTGATTAGAGTACTTGCAGAGTTGCGATATTGTCCAAATCTAAGAAGGGTTGGAGGAGATTGGACAGGATTAGGTGGAGCAGCAGCGGCGAGTAATTGAAATTTGTCTCTTGATTTTTATATTCAAGCCTCTCATATCAGAAGACTGTTCTTGATTTTTCCTCTTTTAGCCGTCGTGCTCTGCGTTGACATGTGTAGCTTACCAGTTACCAAACACAAACCCCTTGAAAGGATCGGAATATTTATTAACATCAAGCGTCCGATGTTTGATTTCTGCATCTTGTTGGCACATATTTTCGAAAGCCAGTGTATCTTTTTCTCTGGTTTCTCATTTCATTATTTGCAACATCTCAAGTTAGAAAACAGTATAGAAATAATATCTTTCCTGGTGACTTGGAAATGCAACATGTTAAGACCATGATAGACGATCCTTCTTATTTCTTGGGCACTGTAATTTCTTATCTTGGTAGTGATACTCTAGTTAACTGGTGCACTGCTCCCTATTCAGGTCTTGGACCATGGAGACATGAGGAAAAGTAAACGAGATTCGTCTTCTTCGAGTATGATCTATGATCTCTCCTCCTGACTCCATTTATTTTCTTAATTTTGCTAAGAATATTTTAATATTAAAAAAAAATGTACATTTTTTTAGGTTGAAATACTTGAAAATCGTCTAACCAGAGCCGTTCTGTCCTTGTGAATCAATAATTCCCTACCTCAGAGTCTCTTTTACTTTTTGTTCTTTGACACTTCTACTTACCCTTCAATCACGACTAATGGATTTCAAATTGGGTAGAGTGGGGATTGAAGCTAAAGCAACTCTATAATGAGCTAGCTACTATATGATGGCGCATTTAATGACTGGCTACCATCACATGTACCAGTGATATATATAACTTAAATTATTGGAATGAATGATCTTTCTCATTTTTTAAAAATAAGTTAACGGCCTCTAATTAATAGTCACCAACCATATTTATAATACTTATGTATGTACATCTTCATATAAAGTCCAAATACATCCAAAAATTAGAAAACTTGGTCGCATATATAAGATTGCTTACTAAATATATAACATGATATAAGAAACGTTAATTGAAAGAAAATCCTTTCGAGAATGAGCAGGAAGAGTATTTTATCCTACCACCTTCCATCTCTCCATAGTATCAAAAAGTGTGATACTTTTATTATGTTTCAACTTATATAAAAAGTAAAAAGTAAAAGTTATGGGAGTTCCAAACAAAAACTCACAGCCTACCAACCGCTGTCTCACGCAGGCAACACCAACTCCAGAAAATCATTTGAAAAGATAGTGAGAGAGAAGAGCTCCTGACTTATAATTTTTAAGGTAAACAATGTCCATCGATCCTAGAAGTTCGAGACAAGATGTCACGTATGGAACACTCTGAGCCGGTGGGACATAATTTCTGTACCTTACGTTGCTGGAACCGGAAACGTAGCGTTCAAACTTGCTATAGTTGCCTACACTTTCACGTATCGTGGCTTACTCTGGTCAACATGCATCCCTGAGAAATTTACAGACGGCTGCTTTTGCTCGACGGCGATGCGCATCGTCTGACAAGCCGTGAAATCACCAGAAACGCAAAAAAGAAGATCGATTCTGAAACGAAATGAAAGGCTACTAATAACTTTGAAGCCTCTCTTGATGGAACGTTTAGAAGCCGAAAGGAAGGAGGAGAACAGAAAAGAAAAGTTCTTACAAGAAAGGTTTGGTAAATTTTTGAGAGGAATAAAAGGTGTGACTTTTTTCTCCGATCTATCTAATCATCATGTCCTATCTTTACCAGTCCTTCTAACATTTAAGAGGAATAAAAAATGTCGCCGGTAGTTCAACGTTTCTCTCCCGAGAAGTTGCTTTTGGGATTAAAAGGACGACTACCAACTCGTGCCGAAAATATCAAATCGAAGCACTGAAGTCTTGACACCTTGGACTTGAACGTCTTAATCTAATCAACATGATTAAGCCACTAATTCAACCTGAAGCCGGTATATTTCGATCGAGGCGCATTTGAGTCATCGGTCTAGGTTTGATGTAAGCATTAAAAAATTATATTGAAAAAATTAATTTTTTTTAGTTTGGCTTGCTCCGTCGCTCCTCTTGGTCCGACCCACAGACCGTTGGGCCTGCCCCTGACGAAAATCCTGGCAATGCCCCTGCCAGTGCGCATGTAAGTTGTTGAGTTATCACGTTTTGATTTCAAGTCTTTCAAAGAAAATTTTAATCGATTCGTATGCGCCATTGCTCACATCAGCCCCCATGTATCTCGGCCACTGCACTAATTAAATTAAAAAGTTTTACAAACAAAACTTTGATATAAAGCCTTGATTATGCTGTAATATGTCTTATATCTTCTTAATGCATTCCCAAAATGGGTAGTGCCTTTTAACAAATCAGATCGGGTCATTTGCCGGCGACATGGGTTCATTAGAATTAGGAATGTAAATGAATCTGGCATTCCCAATTTTCCGGCAAGGAAATCTTGATCTGATTACTAGTTGGGCTCGGATTCTGTATGCAGTTTCACAACTCAATCCGGATATGAGTATGATATCCAATTGGGGTACCTCACTACATATACATTTGAAATCTTGTCATAAATCTTAATTTTATTTGCAGGAGTAGAGTCTAAATGATCATCCAAAATCCAGTTTCATGGAATCCAACAATAATTAGTTGAATTTAGTAAAAGCAGAACCGGACCCAAAAGAGAACCAGTACCTACATATCCCCAATTAAAATCATGGCCTTAAATCTGTTCCTGGTGATGAACAGGTACTGCCATCATCGATGATGTCATCTACATGTCATCGGTTCATCAAGTATATATATATATATATATATATATATATATATATATATATATATATATATATATATATATATATATATATATATATATATATATATATATATATATATATAGAGAGAGAGAGAGAGAGAGAGAGAGAGAGAGAGAGAGAGAGAGAGAGAGGTGGACGGTAACATCATAGTGCAGAAATAAGTCGAAAATGATGGATTTTTCTGTTGAGGAAGGCGACACCTGAACCCTGCAGGAAGCAGGCGATAACAAAAACCTTATTTTCCGACTTCTTTTTGGCATGAAGAGTGATGAACCAATGATAACTCATGGATGGAGTTAAAAAAGCGACGAACTCATTTTACTGCAATGAGCCGCGGCAAACCGCTAACGGTCTGTGGTTCTAGGGGTTAGAAGAGTTGACTAAGAATTTTTAGTCCCGGCCCAAGTTTCTTGTCCCTTATCATCTTTTCAAGTCTTTTGGAATTCATTCTTCAATTTTCTTTAATATGGGTTTTCAAGTGGTTAAGTAAAGAAATTTACTCAAAAGTCTACAAATGAGTTATGAGGATTTAAAATGATCACTTCTTCAACTTTGTATACGTTGATAGTGTCAAGCTTAAGTTTTATTTTCTTTTTGGGTATGATGAAGTTCCATAAAAAAAAAAACTTTCATATATGAAAGACTAATGCTTGTTTAGTGGGGGGAGATCTTTGAAGAGGCCGAAGCTCTTCCATCTTCATCTTGTCCATGAGGTCTAGGGATGCCTACCACCTTTTACAATTCAAAATAGCAGCGGCCACATGAATCGAACTGATGATTGAGTATTCACGGATCTACCAACCCGACCAACTATGCTACACCCATCAAAAAAATAGTGCTTTAAAAAAAACTTGGTGGTTAACTCAAGGTGCCTTATAAGTTCCGGTTAATTATTTTGAAGTATCCATGTGAATGCAAGTAGATGTGTAAACAAATGGACTTCAGGTCGAATCAACTTTTACCGATTCTAGTTAAATCTGAATTTCTTCCATCAAATTTGACTAACGTGTTCGAAATTGGATCTGCATTGGAATATAGTACATATTTTCAATAATGAATGTGACCAAAAGTTCAACAGGGGAATGCCAAGTTTTAAAAAAAGCTTAAAGTGCGAGACCCATGCCTTCTTTTCACCCAAGAGACTAATTTTAGAAAATGAATAGAGTTATTCCGGTCTCTTTATCACATACTAAAAAAGCAAGGGGCCATAACAAACAAGTGATTTGTTTAGACTAAAAAATTAAGCTTTGTTATCGTAGTCATTAATTTATAATTTAAGTGTCACAAAGAACGTGTTTTTTGAAAAAAATGCAAAAAACACGATAAATTAAATTACCATTTAAAAGTAAAAAAACGTATTAAAAAACATTAAAACAAAAAAAATGTGTTTTTTTTCATTTTTTTAGTGCCAAACAAATTTTTTATTTTATATTTGTTGCAAAGCTATTTATCTTTTGATGTTTGTGTTATTAGTTTCTCATTTATTTTATTTTTTTTAATTTTTTAATTTTTTAATTTTTTAAAATTTTAAAAATTTATACTATTTTTTCTGTTTTTTTTTTCAAGTTCACTGTTAAAAAAAAAACCTCATCATTTAAAACTCCCAAATATTATTTGTGGCTATGTTTATAAATATTAAAATTCATTCGATAAATATTTAAAATTTGCGTTTTATTTCAGGTCGCCGGACTTTTCTCTTCCCCTCTTAGCTATACACCCGATATCCACAATACTTTCACTAAGTCATCTATCCGACCATTACCAACTGTAGCGAGAGATAAGATTCCCACCTCTTTTAAGTTTTAACTTTAACTATCAAATGCACTGCAACGGGAATGTAAAACGGTGAAGAGCGCAGAAGCTTTTACGACTGATTCGTAGGTTTTGAGAATAAATGTGCTCCGTCAGTGTCTGCAGATTACAAGGTGCAGAGCTTTGTCAGCTTCACAGGTTCCATGTCGTCCTGCCACTGCAAATTTTCGAAAAGGAGAGAAGAAGGAAGCAACTTTTAATGCATTGATTGTCACCATTCTGAATATTTTAAGCACGGCGCATGAAGAAGTTGGAGATTGAAATTGAATGAAGCACAGTGGTCTTCTTCAGCTGCTGTAAAAATTTTATGTGGTTGCTGTCCATGCTTGGTCGTGAGCCTGCTAATTAATGCAGCGTGAGATCACTCCTTTCATTTTCGAAACCTGTTAGTTGATTGGAACTTGTTGTTAGCGTACCTTGCAAAATTTGGCGACGAAAACTTGCAAGTGAATTTGAAGCGATCCTCTGTAAGGAGATGAAAGGAAAGCTGCTTTATGTACACCCTGACAGATTCATTCTAAAAAAACTTAAATGTAACAATGTCCTTGTTCCTTAAACTGTGATGATAAATAAATAATATTATGAACAATGACTCTGAAGCTAATGAACACTAAGGAATACCAAATGTGAATTATCTAACCCCAATAATAAATAGTTGAGAAACTTTTAATAAATCGAAGTGTCTTTACAGTGAATTGAAAAACTTTTGTTATCCCAAGTCATTATTCAATTTTCCTCTACATATATAAAAACCAAACCAAACACTTAGGTCACGGATGAAAGCCAAACCTTTGATTTTGATTTTTAAAGTGTTTTTTTTTTTTTTTTTGGCAACCTAATCTTATCGATATGATTGGGTTGATGCAAAACATGTACTAAGTTGATCGTGTGTTAAACTTTAATAATGTTTTTATATTTAAAAAATTGAACGGAACTGCCTCCATGACATGATAATATAAACATCAACAATT
>JAANDH010000109.1:296286-415149 GCA_011799765.1 Nymphaea thermarum
TATATATATATATATATATATATATATATATATATATATATATATATATATATATATATATATATATATATATATATATTAATTTATAGCGGGTGCCCATCATTTATTGATATAGTGAAGAAAAAGAAAGGGGTTTCTGCTGATTCCTATGCATTGTCCGCACGAGTGGATACGCCAGGAACCTCCTTAAATAGAGCATAAATTTCAACTGCTCGTCTGTCTCAATCCCTTATGTGGTTTACTGCCGACACCAAAATTACTCGAAATCCCCGGCGATTTCAGTCAATGACACCAACATCCCGACGGATTTTCAGTCAAGTTGGCTCTTTCTTTTTATTTTTCTACAAGTATTAAATTAGCAGATGGCTTCCCTCCCCACTCTCCCATTTCATTCAAAATATTTAAAATGGTAAGCTAAGAAAGTAATGAGTTGATGTATAAGACATGCGTTGTTGCTTTTTTTATTCAATGAAAAGACATGCATTGTTACATAAGAAAGAATTATTAGAAAAGAATAGTGGAACTTGCCCGGTGTCAAGTTAGATGGCTTGATCGGATTAATGGTCGTTGCTGTCCTTCATAAAGTGCATATTTCAACATAGACAATATTTGCGGCAATGATAATACAATAAATTGACCAAAATATGTGAAATTTGCTGCTGTGGGAGTAACTTATCTTTATGTAGAAATAAACTTGGAAATCTACCATAGCTCGATTTCATTAGGTTTTCCTGCAATAAAGTACATTGCTATGTTTAAATGAATTGTTGGTTGAGGTCTGGTTTTGATATGAGTAGCAGGGTGAAGCCATAAATTTTTTATGAGAGAGGAGGTCTGGTTTTGGTATGAGTAGCAGTAGGGGTGGAGTCATAATTTTTGTATGAGGGAGGTTAAATTAAAGTTTTTAAATTTTGATAGAAATTGAAATATCATTTTTTAAATTTTTTACATAAGACAAATAAAATTTTCTAAAATTAACATTTTTTTTTTTTGAGGGGGCCAGGCCCCTGCGAGCACCCCTTGGCTCGGCCCCGAGTAGCAGTAAATCACTTGACAATATGTAACTTCCCTTTGCTACAAGTCCGATGTTGAAATAAAACTTTTTTCAGTGCATTGCTGTCTAGCCGCTTTGTTTCATAAAACTACATAGTTTGAACCCAACGTTTACTTGTGGATAGTCAAGAGGATATAGACGGCAGTGCAGAGGTAGAGTCATATGTGAACTGATGTGGGTAGTTTCTCAATGTTTTTTTTTATATATTCACATCTTCAAATATTTATTTTATTATATAGTTCATTTTAATATTGAAAATCTATGAATGAGTGTCTTTATGTCTTGCTGTAATAGCATGAGGCAGAGCCGGGATTTTTTTTAGGGACAAGCCAAACAATCCAACCTCGGATCCGATCCGAGTAGGACCAAACTGAAGCAGAATTTAAAAAATACATTACACAACTACTGCAAAGATTTGCATGAAAAACTATTTCAGGCGTTAAAAGCATGTAATGTACAGTTGTAAAGAAATATGAAGTTGGATGTGAACTTTTATCTGTCTTCTTTAGTGGGTATCTCCATGTTCCCCCACAATGAGTACTCCTATGAAAAGAACACCACAGCTATTTCATTGGCTCCACCATGACTACAGTGGCAACCATTGAGGGTGATATAAAAAGTGAGATAAAAGTGAAGTTTGAGTTGACATACGTAGACCTCTGAATCGTTGGTTAGTGCAACCAAATCACAAGGAAGGTTCCACTGAACTGAGCCGTCTGAAAGGTCCTTTCAGTAAGAAAAAAATAAACAAAGAAAACTTAGGTTAGGCAGCACAATCTGGAGACACATGAGATACTACTGCTTTTGGCATGCAATCGTAGGTGCCAATGCTGAGAAAGGCTCGGATCTGCGGGCTCTATCGAGCCCGGAAAAGGCTACATATCCAACAAAGACTAGATCAAAATAGACGAACAGCAGCATGATCTGCTATTGAATCTAGAACAGCTTCTACCAACATAATAAATCAAGCTTCATAAGCTTCGCTTTTCGCTGGATTCACGGGCACCGACTGAGCTCAGCTCCAGATCGGTTCCGAGCCGGAAGGAAACGCCAAAAGGGTGAGACCAAGGACGGCGGAGAGGTTGGCGTTCCAGGATTTGGCGGGGCGTGTTTGGGAGGGCTACCGAGTTCGCGAAGTGGGGAGGGTTCGAAGGCAGCAGGGCTCATGAATTTCATGAAGTTGGTCACGCCCCACGGAGCCAAAATACACGAGGGGAGGGCCGCCCTTGTCCGCACGCAGGGGAACACGGGCGACCGGAGAACGTAAAGCGGACGGCAGAATTTATGAGGCGGAGAAGGCCCGACGGGCGGAGCTGTGCCGGTCAAACAAAGGAGGGGAGCGGGCGGGGCCCTTCCTCGGTTTCCTCTTCTCACACACTGACCAGACAGAAACCGGACGGCGCGGTCTCGGCGCCGTTTCCAATCGCTTCTTCCACAGAGAGAGAGAAGGGAAGAAGGAGTACATGAAGGGTGTGGGGGTCACGATCTCTTTCAACTTCTTCCTTTCTTTAATAATATTCTATTCTCTTCTCTTCTCTGCTCTTCCATGCAACTCTCTCTGTTCAGTTTTCTTCTCTGGTTTTTCTTTTTTTACCGCATCGAAAAACGGGGAATCCTCAGCAGGTAGTGAAAGGGCGGAGGCTTTTGGATGGACGGGAAGCAACGAGTTTAAAAATGGGGAAGAAATTGAAAGAACGAAGAGTTTTTCTTGGTGCCTTTTCAGAGGGAACGGCGCGTGGGGCCCGCCACATGACATCAGCTCGGCGCTTCCGTTACGTACAGCCTTCGGCGCCTCCACGTGGCCGTCATATGACACGAGCCGCATGTGTCACGCACCCTCAACCCCTCCTCATCATCATCACCACCACCTCCAAATCCAAATAATTTCTCCATTTTTTTCCTTGATTTTCAGCTTTATTTTTGTATTCGGTCTTGACCGGTCGTCTTTCCGGTGGCGTCGGCGAGCATGAGAGAGCGGCGCCGATCTGTCTTAATCGGAAACCAAACTCGAGCTACCCACGAAAGATTGCGGTGCAAAAGTCTTGCCCTGAATCTTTGATCGCCTGGGGATTAACGCTTTCGGCCGCACGGAGAGAAGTCGGAGATCTCTAGACGTTTCCGATGGGAAAATCCATGCGCAGATCGAGTTTTTTGATTTATATATGAATCCTAATGAGAGCGCTTTCGATGACAATAAACCCATCATTTCCGTGAGATCCCGGAGATGTTGGTCGCCGTTTTCTTTTATGGTTTCAAGGAGATTACATTAAATCTCCCCGCTTGCTTCTCAGCTTATCTGAATTGCTAGAAATAGTATTACAATACTCGATTGTCGTACCGAAGCAGGTAGGCTTTGGTATCTGCGACGGAACCGCGTCGAACCATCGCCTGCCTCCCTCGGCTCACAGCTCGGCGAAGCCATACCGCGTCGGCGTCGCCACCCTACAGCTGGTCCGCACAGAGAAGGATACATAGAGAGAGAGTGAGAAAGATGGAGATGATTCACATGGGTGGAGAGTCATACACGAGTGCATGCAGAGGCGGCGGTTAGGAACTTGGGAGTTGCTAGCTTAGAGAGAGAAAAGAGAGAGAGAGAGGGTGGCTTCCTGCTACTGGGAGGAGAGAGGGGGTGCTTGCTTCACGCAAGCTGTTAAAAGACGGTCTAGTGGTGGTGGTTTGGCGTGGCTTTAAAGATTAAAAGCCGAAAATTTTAAAACCAAAAAAATTTGTCAAGAAAAATATAAAAGAAACCCAGGAGTCCCACGCACAAGGCACAAGAGAGAGAGAGATAGAGAGAGAAAGGGCTGCCTCCGCTTCCTACAAAACCCTCCTCCTACTCAGGTTGATCCCTTCCGCTGTGGGCAGAGAGAGTTGATCGTCGTTGCTCTTGATCGATCTGGTTCCTTTCTCTTCCGGAGTTTATTGATTTGCAGAATGAGTGGTAGCAGCGGAGGCGGGGGAGGAGGAGGAGGAGGCGGCGGGGGGCCGTGTGGTGCCTGCAAGTTTCTCAGGCGGAAGTGCGTCAATGCGTGCATATTCGCGCCATACTTCGACTCGGAGCAGGGCGCCGCCCACTTCGCCGCCGTCCACAAGGTGTTCGGCGCCAGCAACGTGTCCAAGCTCCTCCTCCACATCCCTCCCCACAAGCGCCTCGATGCCGTCGTCACCATCTGCTACGAGGCCCAAGCCCGCCTCCGCGACCCCGTCTACGGCTGCGTCGCCCACATCTTCGCCCTCCAGCAGCAGGTAACTCCACCACCACCACCATTCATCTAATTGCCTCTTTTTTTCTTTCGTGGATCACGAAGCAGAAGCTAGATCCGCCGATGTCGTTTGGAAGTCGTATATATATTTAATCTCTCTGCTGCATGTTAGGAAGAAAAGGGTATTTCTTGATTTCTGAGACTAAAGTTTTGTTTGGTTGGTCGTCTTCAAACGAGAACGTCATCAGGTGGTGAATCTGCAAGCGGAATTGGCTTACATGCAAGCCCACCTCTCGACACTGGAACTGACGCATCAGGCGCCCCTGCCATCCCTTCAGCCGCCGGCGGTTCCCGAGCTTCCGACCACCTCAAACATAGCCAACTTCGACATGTCCAACATCTTCGACCCTGCATGGTCTCAGGCCCAGCAGCAGCTGCACCACCACCAACAGCAGCAGCTGCATCAGCAGCAGCAAGTGGAGATCGCTCTCCGCAACGGCCGGAACCAGTCGGACCAAGCCGCCGGAGGTGAGCTTCAGGCACTCGCTAGGGAACTCCTGAATAGGCACAGAGCAACCGCGCCGATGGGTTCCACCGCCAAAGCCCTCTCCAACTAAGAGACACCAATCTTCCTTCTGTACCCACCGCCTCCTCTTCGCCTTTAGTCCGCACATATGATCTCATGTTACCGTCCACTTCTAACGAAGCACCCCAACCATCTAACTTTTTCAATCACAAACATTTGAAAAGAAATACAGACCAGGAATTAGTAGGCTAGTCGTAAAAGGGCAAAAAAGGGCTGTTGTAACAGGGCGAGCCGGAATTTCTTTGTTCGATCGGAACCTGTGGTTTTGCTTTCTTTTCAGAAGGAAGACTACTGCTTGTTGCTAATGGGAAGTCACATCTTGATGGATGCCCAAATCTCCTTCGGTGGTTCTGAAATTCTACTGCTCCCAACCTGAGTTCTCTCCTTTGGGCGTGTGCTTTGTGTACTCTTCTCTGCCCTTCCGACGGGATGATTGCGTACGAGGCCATGATTTCTTTCTATGGTGTTCTCAAACGTCACGTGCGCTTCATTATGGCTTTCTCTCCCTCACGTACGCACGCACAGTTTCACCTGCATGTTCAGTCTGCCAGCACAAGGAAAGCGCACCCAAAAAACAAAAAACAAAAAAAGAAGAAGTTCACCCCGTTTGTGCCTCACTAAGTTTAGTTTTTTTCTCTTGAAATCTAGTCTTGCATCAATCTGCAATGTCAACAATGTTCAATCCCTGGCACGGAAATGATGCCATTGGTGCTTGATCACAGAGCCCTTTTCTTTTTTAGATGTTATCTCATCTAAAACAACTACGGCATGCAGCAGAACAAGACTATTCTTCTTGTTCTTGCTTCGAAAATGTTTCTGTATGTTTGATGGATTGAGCGGTCGGATTTGGAAATTTACCCTCCATGTTTGGTCATTTTCTTTCCTCATTTGTCGCTCAATCGATTCACGCTGTCCCATCTTCTGATTGATTTCGCCGCTAATAAGTACTTTGTTTTTCTCCTGTTATCCCATCGTCTGGGCATTTCGCGGTCGTGGTGACAGCAGTTTATGCGTTTCTGGAGTGAACATGAACAAGTCCTCCTTTCCTATCCCAGAATGTTTTGCCTTCTTTATTTCAAGCATCATTGTTCCTTTTCTCCTTCGGAACTGACATGAACTTGTCTTCCGGAGATTCATTACGCAGCATATTTTCAGGTCATTTATGACTCACGACGCTTCAATTGTCAAGTCTCTAGCTCCCAAAGAGTGGAGTACATCTGGTTTTTCTGTGCATTGTTGAATTGAACTGATGGTCTTCCTCTGCACGTGGCCTGCGCTCGTTCCTGTGTCGAGACGGAGGGGTGCCATTAATGGAGGTTTGATTTTTTTGATTTCCTCTTCCCGGAAGCAACCCTCTTGCTTGGTTTGCAACTTTGCATGGTGTTTGAAATGGGCAGCGTCCGTTGACGGAGCAATAAATGAGAAGGGGAACAAGTAATTCAGCGCCTGATTGTTAATTAATTCTTTGGTGGCAGCCCTAAACTCTATGTCTTCAACCCTCTTTGGCTCCATTCTAGCCATGGGAAACAGTGGATGTGATGGCTTCGCTATTTCCTGTAACGTATATGATTATACAAAATAGACGGAAAAGATTCCATGAAGCAGTACATTGGGATTGGGTTGGAAGAGGCAGATAACTATTGTGGTCTACCGCCCTACCATCCTAATTCCTAAGCCGTGACTGATACCTGGTGAAGTACTTTATACTTCATGGAACCTTCAAATGCTTTTTTATTTCTGTCTGCCCTAAAAATCGGCCTAGGGAACTTCAACGTAATATAAAACAATCCATCATCTTCTTGGCTTTTCTGGAGGGCGTTCATCTTCATCTGTATGTGCTATTCAGATGAAACCAAGGCTGCCCATGAGAAACTCAGACCTTTTCAGATGCAAAAGGTAGGACGGAAAGTGCTAAAAGTGTCACTGTAGATCTTGAAATTTCAGTGCGAGCAGAAGATTTGTCGGAGAGAAGAACTGGGAAGTTGGGTTCTGAAAAAGAAAAGAAGTATTTGGGAGCTTTTAGGCTGTGGAAGATGTTGCTCATTATCGTGCAGAGACTATGCAAGTGTTGGTGAGAACATTTGCATTTTTTTATAGTTCTGCAATCGCTGGAGCTAAAAATATTTTAGCAGAGCAGATCAATTCTTCTCAGTCGGATTGGCCTAAGCTGTTTCTGATCTCCAGGTTGAAGACACTGAAAGTTTCATTCTCGGCGGTCGATTCCTGTTTAAACAGCGGAGATGCTAAAAAAAGGTTACACACCTATGCACATACAGAGAGCTTGGTGCACATGGAAGTTCAGGGGGAAAGATTCCATTAACAGTCGTTTTACTTTTTGTTTTTTTCATTTTTTAGGCTAAACGTTCTGGATGTGCTTCTGCCTCAGATCATTCGTCTCGGACTCTCAAAAATGTGGAAGATGAGTTTGATTAATGTGACCCAAATTTTTTGGTCATGTTACCTGTATTCTCAAAAATGGCAATCTTAAAAGAAAATCATTTTTGTGATTGCTTCTGTAAGAACTACTACATTAATGGCTTGATTACATTAATCTCATATACAGGTTTTAATAAAGATTTTGAATTCAACGCATGTCTAAAATTTCCATAAATTTGGTCCCTCAAGATGTGGGAATTTAAGGTTAGTATCTTTATCATGTTTGGCTAGATTTGCCGGGGATAGTGAGACACACACACCCCCCACATCTACATATATATATATATATATATATATATATATATCCAATAAAAAATAGTTAATAATTTAGCATTACCCATGTTTTTTAATGTGCCAATTGCTTATGGTAGCTTTAATGATGATTTAAGGTCTTTTTAATAATGAATTCTAAATTTTAACTATCCGGCAATTACTAAACACATATGACGACATTGTTTATATATATATAGTGTTAGATGTTTACAGATATTAGAGGGAAAAGAAACAATCTCACTCATTTGATTTTTTCAAATCAATCATTGAGAGACAAACAATGAGAAAAAGAAGAAAAAAGTTAACTATATAGCTTTATCATGGAATATTAGTTCACACCTTTTCTTACTCATATAGACTGCAATAAAAATTTAATTTGAACTCCAGTTGGTGGAGTGACGTCGGTAATGAAACTTCGATTATTTAGACATAGGTCGTGATGACCCTCTCTGCAATGAACCAATCGAGGATTTGGTCTAGTGGAGTTTAGCCAACTGATCCAAGAAGCTTTTTATTGTATGATCATTCTGAAGTCTTTCTATGAAAATAACAAGTTACAACAAGAGAGTTCACCCTGTTGAAGGAATATACGCATGATGGTGTGGAACTCGATCATGATCCAGGGGCGGAGGGAAGGGGGGGTCGCCTGGGCCATGGCTCGGGTGAGCGCAGGAAAAAAAAAATTATATTGAAAAAATCAAATTTTTTAGTTTGGCCCGACCTGTCGCTCCTCTTGTCCCGACCCTGGCCCGAGCGGCGAATCGTCTTGGCCCAACCCTAGAAAAAATCCTAGTTCTGCCCCTATCATGATCTCTTCTCACTCCCATTTACAACACAAAAGATAATAAAACAAGACCAATAATAGCACAAGACAGAGGCACATAGACATTTTGATTTGGATCTAAGACATAGCAAAAAGAGAGATTTGATTTGGAGTTAGCCTGTTAGGTTTCCAAATTCTTGTCAAAGATCACTATGCTCTTGTTCAATATTTAAAACTGGATGAAAAAGGACTGCATTTTCTTACAAGGCTTACGATTTTGGAAGATGTAATGAAACAAGTAATGGTATTTGATATCTGCAAGGCTTCTCTCTCTTACTCTCTGTGTCACTATCATCTGTGCTATCTAGTTTAAAGAAATTAGAATTAGTCGATATTAAGTTACAAGCATAGAAGTCAAGTTCTTTTTTTAAGAGTTCAAAACATCCCTCAAAGGAGACAAGGGGTTTCTTTTAAGAAAACTTGTTTGTTTCCCTCTCTTTCTTTTAGAAGGCATTTTTTATTTTGAAAGAACACTTTGACTTCTATATTTGTAACTTAATCTCTATTATTTGCTCTTCTTGGAATCAGTGACGTAGATTATTCTCATCAAAGTCTAATACATGAGGGTTAGATAGCAACCTCTCTCTCTCTCTCTCTCTATATATATATATATATATATATATATATATCCACTGCTGGGTGACTTTTTTTTATATTTTGCAATGCTAAAAGATGGTCTTAAACAATGACTAAAGACCATGTTTAAGGAGCTCCTACCACAAAATGCGCCCCTTGCAACAGGTTTTAGGATCGTTAAAATGTGAAAAAAACCCATCTGACGATGGAAGAATGTTTGTGTGTGTGTGTATATATATATATATATATATATATATATATATTGTCTTCTAGGTCAGGGACAAAAACTAAATCCTATATCCCATAAATATGACTACTAAAGTGTTTTTATTTTTTTTACAATCTGCCTTTATAGATATGAGCTTCGAAGCGATTTGATGAAAAACAAAATTTAAATTGATCATTTTTTAGTTTAATAATGCCCTTACAATAATAGAAATAGAAATTAAGACTCCTGCAAATTTTGATAGTAAAAAACATGATATTCCTCACAAAGTAACTTGTTTAGGATAAGATTTGCATTAAATTAGTACTGATACATGAATTTTGATGTTTACATTTTTTTAAAATATTTTTTTTTTATAAAAAAACTTAAGGGGTCTGGCTTTTGTCCCTGACATCATTGTCCTGGATCTGCCAATTTTTGCATACAAATTATTGTGCAATGCGAGAGAGAGAAAGAGAGAGAGAAACTCAGCTGACTGAAAGTAATGCAGCTTATTTTCATTTTCATTTTTTACTGCCCTTGATTTTATTCCAGAGTTTATAATTATTGGGAGGTTTGAACGGTTGGCTTCTTATAATATAAAAGCGGTTTGGTGGTAGGAGCGACTTACCATACCCACCTCAATGAAGGGCGCACACAACTACATGTCTTGATCACCAATTCACTCTCAAACTTCCCACAAGTCAAATGTAAGCTGCAGCTCCATGTTCATCCACCTAGCTTGGTCCATACATGTTGATATCCCCTAAGATTAAGTTCACACACAAGTGAAAAGTTTTGTGTACATGGTGCCCATCAAGTTTGACATGTTGATTTGTCTCCAGAGGCGTAGTCAGGGGCGGAGCCAAGGTAGGGCCCGCTTGAGCCCTGGCCCCCTGAATTTTTTTTTTCTTAAGATACATGTAAATGTAAAAAAAAAATCACTTTTTCTGTATACAAATTTTAAAAAATGATATTTCGGCCCTAGTTAAAATTTAGAAACTTTAATTCGGCCTGCCTTATGAAAATTTTTTGGCCCCGCCTATGGGTGTAGCACACCTGAACAGGCCAGTGGCTAGTTTGATTCCTAGGGGCACTTTCCGTTTGCAAAATTCAATGCTTTGGGGTTTTACGCCGAACAAAGTCTCTCTTCCAGGTTGGTTTCCACTAGTGAAAATGGAAAAAAAGTTTGACATGTTGAACAAAAAAGAAATGCCAACTGTCAATGAAGATGTGGAAAACCAACAAATTGCTGCAAGAAATGAATGAAAAGATAAAACTGGGCATGTTTTTCTTTGTGGGAGTTTTGCTTTTATACTGTCTTAATTTATCTACCTGGAAACATTAAATATTCATGCGTTTTGAATGCCAACTCCTTAGTTTTGTTTCAAGGCATCATGTTTCACTAGATCTTGATGATCCTATGGAAGTATATGGACTTGATATATCTGACTACTGATCCAAACCCAACAGTGTTTGGTTAGATTGGTAAGGAAAATCAGATCGCGATTACATATAAATTTCTGACTTTGTGCCAGTTGGATATGACCAGGGGCAGAGGCAAGGTAGCCTGCATGGGCCCTGACCTCACCTCAATTTTTTTTAAAAAAAAATTACATATAAATTTTAGCAAATTTTACTTGTTCTATATGAAAAATTTGAAAAATGATATTTCGGCCCTAGTCAAAATTTAGGAACTTTAATTTGGCTTCCCTCATCAAAAATTTCTGTCTCTGCCCTTAAATATGACCTTTGTTTTCGAAGAACTAATCGGAGTTGGAATTGACTATGCAGCCGATTTAAACATATCTAACCTGAATCAAAATTGCTTACATCCCTGCATTTAGCAATGGAAACAATGACGGTGTTTTATGAATCTGTTCTAAAGATTGAGACATATTTATGAAAATACTAATCATAGAATTTTCTATGAGTCTGCCTCAATATTTAAGATATACTTATATAACATTGGCCTAGTTTTAATGAATTCTAATCAGCAAATTGTGATTAGACATGGCCTTAATTTCGTTCATATCTCGTTGAAAGAAGGCATTCTGGAGTAAGCAGTCAAGAAAGGTAACTTTTCTTTTTTAATCTTTATTGGGGAAAGGCCACCAAGAAAAAGGAAAAGAGACGCAAACGCTGATTATTCTACACTTACATATGTTTTTACAACTTAAGGCGGAGGAGGCTGTCCAATCAAACACGGTGTGTCTCTACCGTACGCCCCCATTCAAACACGGTGCAGGATGTCCCGTGACTCCTTTACCTCGAACTCTCTGCCAATTGCTTTTTGTTGCACCAGAACGAAAGTGCGGAAACGAGCCGCCGTCCGTCTGTTCTTTTCAAACACCACCTAAATATTGGACATGGTAGGCGTTCATTAATCATCAAAGCTCAATTGGACTTGGGCAGAGCCAGAATTTTTCTTTTTTAAAAAGGAAAAATAGTATTTTTAAATTTTGTATAGGAGCCAAATAATATTTTTCAGATTTTTTACATATGCCGATTTAAAATCTTTTAAAAAGATAAGTAAAAAAATCATTTTTTCATAATGTGAAGAGGGCATGGTAGATTCAAACCTAACTCATCGCCTGCTTTAGTCTAAACACTTAAAAAAAAGGTAGAAACTACAATACATAATAACTCGAATACATAATAATATCTAATGATGATATGTATACTTAAACGTACTCGAAAATCATTCTCTTCAATCCAAATTTGTCGGCTCTATAACGAGGTTTTTTAAAGTTATTCTCATCTTTGCATACTTAAACGTACTGATCACTTCAAATTTAACAGATATGTCATTATTGTTGCTTCATTTACATCCAGAAATGCAAAAAGAGAAAAAAAAGTCTTGTCTACAATATTAGTTTTTCTACAAAACTGGATTAGTAACAGAGAAAAAATCCCAATGCCCAATTCATCTTAGATTCTATTATGCATGCTGACCTTTTTCAAATTTAGAAGTATCTTTGCCTTATCACTGAATTTTGTATTCTCAAATCATATATTCTTATGTATGGGTCGGATTAAGGTAAATTATTAAATGAGGTATTCAACTCCAGTGATGAATTGGAAAGAACTGTTTATCTATTCTACCTCATATTCCTTATGAAGAGAATAAATCATTTTATCAAAGAATCAAAAGAAAAAACATATCTGTCGTAGGAGGTTGGTTACAACCCAAATGGAAGCCATGGTTCAAAAATGCCGAATCTCGTCTCAATCATCATTTGTCGGGGTTCTTCTAGAGAAAATAGAAACATATAGACTAGAAATGACATCTCTTATGCCAATGATACCATCTTCTTCGATTGAATGACATTCAAACCAAACATGAAGGAAGCTCGCGACTATCCTCGCTTCGCAGCTTGCTCCTAGAAGTCCAATTCGGGTTTGGATCTCCTGCAGCAATGTTTAGGAGATCTAAAACCTAAGATAGTGTTATTTGCTAGCAACAACATAATTGGGACCAGATCTCCTCCAAGAATGTTTAAAAGATTTAAAACCCAAGATAGCAGTATTTGCAAGCAACAAACATAATTGTGATAGGCTAGTTAGGCAGAGGCTGCACACAAGCCAAGTCGAGCTCCATAGAACAGCCTTAAACTTGACTCAACAATACAATGTTGAATTCGAGCTTGATTCATTTAACTTGACTTTGTTAAGCATGTCTCCTTTCTCTTAATTTGTTTAATTGCTACTCATTTAATTATTCCCTCATTATTTTTTCAGCATTCATTATGCAGTCGAGCCGAGTCGAGTTGAAATGAGTTGAGCTCTTACAACTAGAACTCAACGCATGTAACATTTCGAGCATAAGTTTGAACTCAGTTCGACTGGTTTATAAATGAGTCGAGTTTTGTCGAGCAAAAGGTGGCTTGACTCGTTGTGCAAACCGAGTTAGGCTATTAGCTTAAATACCAGCAAATCTGGGAAGAAGTAGGCTGCGATTTGGACTCAGTATCATCTATGCACAATCTAACGTGAAACAACAGTAACATTTCCAGTGTTCTTTCTTTCGTTTTGTTTCTTCACTTTCTTAGAGTGTGGAAATTCAAAACAGGAAGAAGAAGCTCTATAAAGAAAAGAACAGGTACTTATTTTAGAACAGTGACATGAATTTGTATTCAATTTAATGTGTAGTTGGCAGTTTAGCGGATGTTAGATTGCCCCTAGTCTAAGATTTGAGGGACTGATTCAACATAGGCCGGGTCTCACCTCCAATTTAGGAGTCAAACAAGTTGAAGAAATCATTGATTTAAGATCTTCATATCCCTGAAATTCATGAACTTCTAACTAGAAGAGGAAGGACGGTTAACAATGTCACTAGAAATCCACAAAATACAGATGCAGGATCAGGAATTCATGTTGGAATCGGATGAATCTTTCAGAGGATCTTAATGTTTATGGATCTGGCAATCTGGAATCCCAAATTCCAGATTGAAGTATGAAAGCCCCTCCGTGGAGCTCATTTCTCTAAGCCTAATCTGAAGCAAAAATGTTGAAAGCTAAGAAGAAAATTGAAACTTTTTTGCCACTTAATGAGACAAACCGAAAGACGTTGGTGAAAGAAAAAATTCTGAAAACTAAATCACATTTTCTGTGGCGCGATTCAACTATAAAAAAAAACTTTTTCTAATCTCCCGCAGATTCTTTCCCATATGGTCAGACAGATTAAGAGGGTCTTAATCCATTAGTGGTGATGAGAGGACAGGTAAAAGGAAAGGACAGAAGAATTGCACAGGAAGATCTTACCATAGATAAGGAGAACAGAAACTGATCATTATTCTTTTGGTCTTCCTGCACAAAAACAGACCTGTTCTTCTTGTTCTTTGCTGGTGAATTTGCTATTTCCATGACTGCGGCATGTGAGAATATTCTGGTGCAAGTGCAGCAATGATGGTAGAGTAACTTCTCAACTGATCTAATTTTGCACAAAAATTATGGCTGCATATAGATTGGCAAATCTACCAAGAAGATTAGCAACTACTGAAAAGGTGCTGTTTACTCTGGATTTGCATGGTTGAGAAAACTGAGTCTCAATGTTATGAAGTTTGGCCATACTTTGCTCCGATTTATTTAAAGAGTGATCATCAATTTGAGAAATTCGAATCATGTTCTGGCTACTCACTCTTTCGAATATGGCAAAGTTCCCAACCAATTTTAGTTGGAACTCTGATGAAGAGGAAGATCAATTGTGAAACGGGTAAGTTAAGATCCTTCAGCTTGAAGAAGGAGATTTTTAGAGAGTTCGAACCTCGTGTGGCCCTCGATCTGTAATCTAATCTTTTAACACCAAAATTGAAGTCAAGTGGTGTCAGTCTCCTGATTAGACGTCTCTCACACGCCTCTCTCCCAAAAGGGAAGAAAGTGAAAGCTAATCAACCACATTAACTCTGGTTGTTCCACTTTCTGTCTCCCCTCTCCAACAAAATCAGACAAATGATTCCTGGAGTTAGCAATTCTGCAATTGCCTCTCTCTTACAGGATTGATTATGAACAAGACTGCCCAAGTGAAGCACACGCTGCCTACACCATTCATCATTAACGCAAAATCCTATCTACCGGCTACCAATCAAATGGATTCATTGTATAGATAAGGTTACCTGTTTGTATGGATCGAAGAGAGCGAGATTCATGATTACTCCCAACTTCTTCCGAGACTGGAGTGATGGATTTTTGCCTGTGAAGAAGCACCGACCGGCGTTTGATGCCGCAGATGATGATGACAAAGAAAATATTATAAGAAGGAAGAGGCAAAAGGTCACCTAAGAGGAGTCTCATCATCCCACTAGCAGTGGAGAGAGATTTGCCGCCTCGTGGACTGCACCATCCAAGGGTCTCTTGCCTACGACTGGGGGAAAACGCTGGAAGTATCCTCGTTATTTTCAGAGAAGGTCCGGCGGCCTGTGAAGGGTGGGGAACGAAGAGACGAGGCCTGAACGCTGCGCATTCGCAAAAGAGAGAGACAGCGTCGAGAGAGAGAGAAGAAAGGGGGCAAAAACTGGGAGATCGGTCGGGAAATGGAAGATGAAGGCGGGGATGCATTCGGTGTTCCGGCGGCGCTGTTGCAGGAAGGAGGCGGGGAGGAAGAAGGAGACACTCGGCGGTTCATCTCGGAGATGGTGGTTTTCCAAGGGGAGGGGCAGGAGGAAGAGGAAGAAGATGAGGAGGAGGAGGTGGAAGACGAGCAGTCCGTCAAGGATCCCGTCGCGGCCTCGGCGGCTGTTGTGGCAGGAGGGTCTGGTGCTGCGGACTGCTCCAGCGGGAGTTCCATGAACGAAAACGACATGGATTCCGACGGCCCCGACGAGGACGCCGGTACGCTTGGCAGAGCCCTAACTCTAAACCCGCCGAGGTTGGTGAACCCACAGCCTCACATCTCGACACAGTTCTTCACTTTCAACCGCGAATCTCATAGCCTGATGGTTCGGTGCATCGTGGACCACCGGCTGGCGACGCCGGAGGAGATTAGAACGGCCACCCCACAGTCGGTGCTCGCGTCGTGGCGCGGCGTGTGGAAGGACCGGAACGAGGGCACTGCCTACATCACTGGGTGGAAGCGCATCCAAGAGAAGCTCAACGCCAACATCGACGAGCAAGGGAACGAATTCCTCTACTTCAAGAACAATCCCCAGCAGTACGTCTCCCACGTCGACCAGTGGCAGGACATTGTCACGAGTTTCCACGGCGACGCCGATTTCAAGCACCTCGGCCTCAAGGAGACCATCGAGAGGATCAAGCAGGTTTGGACGGTTGGTGCCAAATTCTACGGCATCCCGGAGTCTTTCATCCGCGTCTGCATCGGCTCCTGCCCCGTCTGCTCGGATGCCGGCTCCAACAGCGCGGCCAGGAGCAAGCGGCGCCGCTTTGAGTACACCGAATCATTCGAAGTCCCGGCGAAGGAGGTGCCCTGGAGGCTTCAGCAGCTCGCCGCCAAGCACAAGGTCGTGCTCTGCATCCGTCAAAAGTATATCAGATACAAGCCATTCATGGCAGAGGTGAAGGATTACGCCTGCCACAGAGCTGGGGAGCCCAACCCCAAGAGGCCCAGGGTTCTTAAGAGGGAGCCCTACGCCTCTAAGAGGTGCGGGTGCGGGTTCAGGATCAGGGCCATCGTTCCGATTACGAATTACAACGAGAAAGAGAAGAGCTTCGTTTACCAGGAAGAAGGCATGGCGGTGTTCAAGCTCTACGCAGTCCATTCAGGGCATGAGCCCGGGCCCCTGGATGGAAGCGCCAGAATATTTCACAGGGTAGTTGGCATGAAGGATGAGAACATGGGCTTCTTTGGAGCCACTACTGGAGGCCATGATTCAGATAGTAGTGGTTCGCGTATTTCTGTTCTGCAACAGGTTCAGGATCTTCAAGTTGAGATTGGGGCATTGCAGCTCGCAAAGATGCCCGAGGAGCTGCTTCATTCCTTATCTCAGGATCTTTCTGCAATCATCAATAGGCTTAGAAGTATACGAGAGGATGAGGTTGGATTATTGATAGGAAAGCAGAACCCTGAACAGGTTCTAGTTGGTGATCACCATTCTGGATTTGGGGGAGAGTGGGAAGATCATCATCGCCATTCACAAATACATGCAGATGGTGACCTGATTGAAGGGGAAGATGATGAAGCGTTCGAGCAGAGTTTAGAGAATGTTGCTCAGTGGGACGCTCTGAGGGCTGAATGCAGGAGCAAGGATATGTTGAGGGAGAATTGCAAGTCTGATAAGTGGTTGGACTCCGTGAAAGAAGCATGTCATGAGTTTGATGAGAAGAGTATTCTTGTATGTGAAGACACGAAACTTGTGAAGCCCATAAGGCATGAAGGCCCTATGGTAGTGGATTCAAGTCTTATAGGCATACAGGTAGATGGGTTTTACTCTGATAATTCCAAGTGGTATGATTCACCTTGCCCACTAGATCCAGGTTCAGACTGTGGAGACGGGAGCTTCAGAGATGGGATTATGTAGTGCAGCGCTTCATCGGGCTAACTAGACAGTTAGGTTGTTTTGGCCCTTCTTTCCGAATGGAAATGTTTATTTGTAAATTAGTGTACAGAAGGATGGTTTGGAACAAAATCAGATGCATTCAATCAAAATTTATCCTGTAAGGCTCTGGTTTCTCTTCTCTGCGGTTACTAATCCCTGCTGGATATCCTGCAATATATACTTTTTTCACATATGCCTATGAAACTTGGTAGTCAGTTTATCCAATCAGCTTTCCTCTCCCCCTTTTTATGTTAATGTTGTTTATCTGCTTGTTATAGAGTACGGACTGCATTGCCTGCTGTAGATGTTGGTTGCTTGACTTGTTATTAGATCTGAATATTTTTTGCTACCTGTAGGATGGGAATATATTTCTTTTTTTTTGCTGAATGAAGATGTATTTGCTATTTTTAGGTTATTTAAATTTTAAACTACTAAACAAAATTAAACTCCACAAATGTGGGGCTTGTAACTACCTATGATTTATTTTTCGAATTCCTTTTATGAATTAATATAATATTTACGGCTAACAATGTGAATGATAGACATTGTAGGGAATCGGAGGGAATTACCAATTTACCATATTTTGTGACAAGTAATGTAAATAGCTGTGGAGAGAAATTTTTTGTTGTGATTTGTATGTGAGGCTCCAGTAGGAGACCTCTTAACCATTTGTGTGTTGATAACATTTGGTAGGGAGGTTTCATTCTGAGAGTTTCCTTAATTGCCTCATTTCTTTTGAATAGTTGAAATTCAACACCATCCCCGATAAAAACGACACTGATTTACTATTGACTTGAAGCATGACTGAAGAGTTTAATGATTTCATTTAGTCTCTTAATTCACACAGCAACAAGAGACATTTAATTTGGATCTGACATAGCAAAAAGAGGATTTTGATTTGGAGCTAACCTGTTAGGTTTCCAAGATTTGTCATAGAGCCGTATGCTGTTCTTAAACGGACTTACAGTAGAAATTTGATTGGTCATATGGTTCTTTTCTGAGCAGGCGATAGTGCAACTGCAAAATCACTTCTTTGGGTTATAAAACTGGATGCAACAGGACTCTGCATTTTCTTACATGGTGTCACAGAGGGACATACACGATGTGTGAAGAGGGTTAACGAATTTGGCAGACGTAATTTTAAAAGTAATGGTATTTGATGACTGTTCAAATAAAGCAAGGCCTGTGTAGCATGGGTAGTCATAGAGTGGTAGTATGTTTTAACAAGCCTATTCAAGGTCGACTGGTATGCACATATAAATAATTGTTGGGGATTGGTTATTTTTCATGTAGCTATTAGATAACTGGTAAACACAGAATAAGCTAGATCCAACCAGATTGTTTTAAGAAAACCCACTTGAACAATAGGTTAGGTTTTATTTGGTTAGGTTGTCATTCAACTGCTTTTGACATTTGAAAGTGCTAGAAACTTCACTTCTTTCCCTACAATTGTGAAAAAGCTCCTGTTTGGGTGGCTAGTTACTTCACCATGCAAAAGAAGGTCCAGCTCTCACATGCTGCTAATGTTTTTTTTTCCAGCCAAACGATACTGTTTGGGTTCAGGCTGGGTGGCGTCCATGTGCTTGTATATTTTTTCTTGGGTACTTATCTAATGAACTTCCAGTAAGGTGCTAGACCTATTAATGGGAGTAATTTGATACAAGTAGACAACTATGAGGCCTGCACTATCTTACATGATCCCTTGGTTCCTGGACTCAACTAACTAATGTAACATAGATGCATGAGAAAGGCTGGTGTATCTGTGTCAGTATGGCAGACCAATTGGGCACTATTAGGCCGAGTTATGTCAGATGTAGTTTTATCCACAATTTTTAGTGAAAGACGTGAAACTTTCACTTTATTTTGTCATTGTTTTCAAGTTTAATTTAGTAAAATGACATTTATCGCTTATTGAACTTAGAAAGTATGTTGTTTGATGCGTTATATGCATGAACTTATGAATTATTTTGCTTCAATTTTGTGTCTATATATACATAATGACGTGTACCCTGCCCTACCCGATACCCACATTTTTTATAGTTGCTGTGTCCAAGCGATGCTGCATCTTAGTAACTAACCTTGTGCTAATACTTAATTGGTTAGCTAAAGTAACCTAATTCACCACATAAACAATGTTCAAGGAGCAATTCAGCCTTTCAGCTAATAGTATAATCGGCCAAAAGACCTAGGTGCACTGATTGTTCATAAGACTGCTACCTTTCTGAAGGCGAATTAACCACATTGATAAGTTAGGAACTTGGACAATATGCTTTTAGGAACGCCTCCCAGTGGAGTTAGTGGGGTACTTAAAGGATGATCCCAACTGCCTCCATGCTATTTTAAAAAAAGACGCAATGAAAACATTAAAAACAATGAAGACGGAGAAAAACCTGTCTTTTTCTTGTTTTTCTTGAAAAAACACCAAAATGGATTTTTTGCATTTTTTTTCATCTTTTTATCCTGTTCTTTTCTTATTATTTTTTATGTTATTTTTGCTTTAAAGTTTTCAAACTTAAGTTAATTTATCTATCTTTACTAAAGCATCATTTTTATCATTTTATCAAATTAGTTTTTATGTTTTCATCAGTTTTTTATTTACTTTATTTTTTTCTAAGTTTTAGGATTTTTCTTTAAAAAAAATTGCCAAACTTTTCCCTAGATTTTTGCTGGAAAATACCTGAGATAAACATTGCTGTTTACAACCCATCAATGACATTTGTAACTATGCTATTCTAATAACTTGCCTTTCTTGATCTAAACCTTTTTGTTCTCGATCGATGAAGTTTGCTAACCTCATTTATCCTTTAAATATTCAGCCAAATTTTAATAATTCAATTTGTTTATTCACATTGTTGGCATATGGTTTATACTCTTGAAGCATTGTCACAGATATCACGTCCTTTTTGAAATGACCTGATTCATGTTTAGAATGATTAAAATGAAGAAGTTGGTTAAAATCAGGAGGAAGCTTCCAGCAGGTTTGATGGGGAAAAAGCTGGAAAAAGATGCATTTTTTTGGAAAACATGCCAATATAAATTTATCGCATTTTTTTACATTTTTATCATGTTAAATGTTACGTTATTGTTTCTCTAAAATTTAAAATTTAAGTTAAATTATTTGTCTTCATTTCTATCATTACCAAAACATGGTTTTTATCATCTTGTCTTGTTAGTTTTTATGTTTTCTTATTAGTTTCTAATTATTTTATTTTTACCCAACTTTAAGATTTTTAATTTTTCTTTTTTAAGAAATTGGTGAATTTTTCCGAGATAAATAACTTTACCAAGCAATGTTCAAGAAAAACTCGTCGCTTAAACCCAATAATAATATTTGTGACAAGGGTTTTTCATGGAAAATAGCTTAGTTGGATGGTCTCACATTTTCTTTTACAGCTGGCAGAGGCTTTGCTTCAAACAACACACCTGCATAATTTGCTTCCATCACAGTTAATGTAGAAGCTGCTCAGAAGTTGTTCTGTAGGCAACCATTTCTTTGTAATGGTTGGCTTTGTTCTTCTTCCATAATCATTTAGTTACAAATAATATTGTTAATTTTTATATTTGTGTTTGTCTGTAGGGATTTACATTTTTTATCAATTACTTTACGATTTTGTTCGTCATGGTGCTTGCTAGGTCTATACTAGGACCAATTCATGGAAGCTCTCCATTGCAAGATAGCTGGTGGATGACTTGCCAGTTGCTTTAATTTTGTAAATATGCCATCTCTTGTTCGGAAGGTTTTGCTTGGTCGTGGAAATACTGTGGATGAGATGAACGTACTTGTCCAGCTGACCTTTTATATTAATGGTTATGTGGTAGTGAAATAGTTCATAAAGGCCATTTCATGATCAGGTTGACCCTTGACAGAACTTATTGTTATGCATTAGGTCCTCACTTTTCGATCCTCGATTGATGATGAACTTCATCATTCATCAAAATTATTTCCCATGCTAGTGGTGGCAATTAAATAGCAGCTCATCCTTTTTCTCAACTCATGAGCACAATGTGGCATGTTTACATCAATGTTATCGATTTATATCAATTCTGTGAATTTGTAGATGAGACTAAATATTTATAATTATTAAGTGAACAAATGAATGCTACTATATCACATGAATTGAAAAAAATGAAAGGAATGAGTTTCTTTGCTTATCTAAATTATGGGTTTTTGACAGATGTGGTCTAGTACGTTTTCAGTTATTTAATATATATATATATATATATATATATATATATATATATATATATATATATATATATATATATATATATATATATATATATATATATATATAGAATGCTTGATGCTGGAAGGGCTTTCTTTTGATTGGGTCCCTGGTTCCTTCTTCCAAATAAGTTCTGTCTTCATTTCACTATTCTGCATCACTTATTGGTATATGAAGCACTGTATATGCAACATGCTGTATCGATGATCAATTGACCATGCTTACTTCACTTTTGCTATGTAATGCTTTTCACTTTTGTTGTTGTGAAAGTGGAAACTGGAATCCGTTTGGGTTTGTATGGCATAGGTGATTTATGTAAACGTTTCCTCACTTATTGCATTCTGGGTGGTTCTTTGGTTCAAGATCGGTATTGGGATTCTTAGGGAAGTTTCTTACCTTTGCATTCCAATTTTCAAATATCATTCTGTTCAAGATGCAGGACTTACCACGGTGTACCAGGGTCTTGGATTGTTCTCTTTCTGTGTGCTCTTTTTAATACACCAGCATTACCCGCCCCCAAAGTGTTTCCATACCAGATGTAACAGGACATCAGAAATGTGACCTTGTTTTTCTACAACGCATAAAATTTGTGAATAATATCACATCCAATCCTTATGCTTAACCTGAATGTGCAGGATGTCAGTAAAGAGCAGGATCCTTCTCTATATTATTAGTCCAGACTAACTTCAGCTGTTACTAGCTAAGAATGTGCATATGATTATTCCCATCCTTCATGAAAGAAGACCAAACCTCTTATCAATTTCTTCTTTTGTGTGTTTGTCCTCTCAGTTTTCCCCTTAAGTCATCCTTCTCTTCTCGAACTCTTTTGGTAAGAGACTAGTCTAAGTAGTACTTTAGATGTTACATTGGGCCTGTTTATTGAAGAATGGTTATTCTTCTAAAGTGAAATTATCTTGAACCTTGTAAAAATTACCTTCGAAGTTTATTCTGAATTTTATCTGGTTTATATTCCGCCTCATGAAAAGAAAATATTTGAGAGTTTATTGTTGGAGTTCATGTTTGAGATGCTTGACATGACTTCTCTTTCTGTTTTTGCTCATCTTTAGAAGGGACATTTGGTGTGATATGTTTCATATGCCTTTTTATAGTCCACATGGTCTATCTGATGTTTCTTTGCCCTTTGTCTTGCCTTGTGTCACTGATAACTGCGAAACCTGGAAAGGATTAAATTATCCAGTAGAAAACATATTTACACTAATAACTAATTGATTTAAATATGTTTTTTGGTTCTTTTAATAAATAAATCCAATCCCTTGAACGCAGTCATCTGCTTGGTAGCTGTTGCAGTTAGTCTATGGCGAGGCTCCCATGGGACTTGTCTTGAAAAAAGTGATTAATTTTTGGTACTTTCTGCTAGCGTCTGACAAAATAGGCACTCCATGATATTCCATTATCTTTCAAGCTATATACCGCGTTGGCTCTTAAAAGAATTCCTGACCTAAGATATCTGCCCAAAAGTTGTCAATATATGCTATTACATGTCAAATTGTAGTCGCCCCAAGCTTTGGCTGTTTAAACTGAGAGATCTGCTGAAGCTCCATGAAGTCTTTGTTAAACCTCAAGTCATTGACCACCTTTTATACCGTGTATTGACATGATTTTGAGCACCTCCCAAGTACTGGAGTTGTGAAGTATGTGCCTTCTGCTAAAAAATTGCCTCATGGTGGGCTTGGAAAGTCCCTGTATGCTGTCTGGATAATTGTTGAGAGCTAAACTTGTTTATTTATGTTAGGTAATGCGAATATGGTCCAGGTTTCTGATGTCTGACATGGTTCTGGTTCTTGGCCATCTAAGTTTCTGCATGGTTTAGCTGAAGGGGCTCTTAGCCATCCAGAGGATTAATGACGGCTGTAGCTTTTGCTTAAGTTATTCAATAATCTTAACGAATTGTGTTTCAATGAACTGTTAGCTCTCTCTTGAGCAAGTTGTCAAACTGAAATTTAAGGTTGACAAGAACATGTTTAAGCTATTATACACTTAATATTTCATTCTTTAAAAATGCAAAATTTTGCCTGTGACGGGGGCCAGTGGGCATAGGTTATCGGAAGCAAATATCTTGTTTTGATGACTTGTTGAGAAGATTGTCCCTTTTGCCTTGGACCTGTGTCATCTAGCATCAGATTGGCTTGAAAGTGGAACTTCATTCAAATGGGATGTTGAAGATGTTGCTAAGTATACAGGTTACGTTCGTCGATGCAGTTGAAACCCATATATCTGATTCACTTGGCAGTGCCATATGATGCGAGCATGGATCTTGAGCTCCACAATCCATATTTTGAAGGAAGAAATGGTCGTCAACCCATTCGGAGATTTTTACTTCTTGGTAGCTGTATTTTACAGGGATTCATGAGAGGGTGTCTGCAAATCAGATAGCACCTGTGGTTTTGCTGATTCAGATAACTGGACCTTCTTGCAGGTGTGTGATTTTAATGATTTCAGATAAATTTATTATTTTAGGTCAACTAGATGTCATGCCTTTCCACTTGGCCAGAGGGATGAGCTTCAGCACCTTCATGTGGAAGGCCAGAGTTCAACACTCAAAGTGCGTCACTTGACTTAATGTGGTGGGTATTTGCCGCCAGTTTACTAATAAAAAAGTTGGCCTGGCATTATCCTGGTCTGTTAGTTTGGCAATTTAAATTTGCTGGTTTTAAGATGTGGTATAGCAGTTGCACAAAGAAGAGTGTGCTTATCTTCTTAGGGACTTTGGATAATTTTCTTTTTCTTTTTCTCCTTTGCTGAGATTTTTGTAGCGTCAAAGATCAAGTCTACCAAACACGAAAAAAGTAACTGGTCGGATTATTGCGTCAGTAGATCGAACAAGACCGCCTTCAGAATATAGTATTTTAATGGAGGAAAGACTAAAATTAAAGCAGAGCTGCAAAAGTATTTGGTCAGGTTCCATGTTTGGTTTCCTTAATTTGATTTGCTCATCTATACGTTGCTGGGCATCTCTTATTATTTTAAAACTTTGTAATCTGGTTCCTCTCGTTCTTTCTGAATCTGGTAATTGTCTTAGTGAGCAGGAACCTACCTCACATTTTGAAGTATCGAACTTTACATTTGTCTGCCCCAAGATTAAGGGCGATCATACTGTTTAGTAAATGAAAAGATCTTTTGATACTGTTTAGTAAATGAAAAGATCTTTTGGTAGGTACAAGAGTCATGCTCGAATCTTTAAGCATAGTTGGCAAACTCGGCGAGCTCGGATGCAAGGTGTCACAATCCCGGCTTTAACCGAGTGAAATCTGATTTGCAAATGAACTGAGCCTGGACTGTCTAGATCTTTGGCTCGCGGAATCGTAGTGGGGTCTGCTGAATCTAGCACAATCTGATGTTTTCAATGATACATTGTGAAAAACCAAGTTAAAATGTTTTCTGAATTTGTTGACTTGATATCAAGTTAACTTGTTGACTTGGGGACTCGATAGTCCAATGATTCAAGCCATATTTTTGGGTTTGCCAACTTTGCTCCTAAGGGTGTAAATACGACCATGAGGATAGGTTGATTCGAAGGGAAAATTTGTTCTTAATATAATTTTACCTTTTCATTGAGCAATAACTACCAGCTAATTGTATTTTCACCTTAAAATCATGTCGGTTTATCCTAATTTACCTTGGAATGAGGTAAACAAGTCGCCCTTTAATGTGATTACGATTAAAATAAGGATTAGTTATCGAGGTGGAGTTTATCTTGGATACATCTCGCTTGCAATCGTGCATCTCTTTGAAACTCACCGGTGATGCGGGCGGTTTGTGTCTTGCACGCGATTTGTTAACTTTTTATTTTAAAATGGTATTTAGGATTTATCTTATACTTTAATTATTTCATATATTTTTTTTCAGTTTTTGAAAGTAGTATTATATTTTTTAGTGATTCACAACAGGTAGCTGAATCAGCCGATTAACTGAACTGGTGAGCTGACCCGCTTAAATTCAAGGGGGGTTTAATTGCCTTTAAGAGCCGTGAATTTAAAATCAGACACACCAGCCAACCCTCCAATGTTAAACTCGACATTTACTTGATGCAAAAAGGCAAAATAAGTGTTAAGGTCGGTTTCGCCACGGTCTAGCTTGCTAGTTTGGCAACATTTCTGAATGGTGGGAGACCAAGGTACTTATGGAATGCATCGGGTACCTGGTTAACTTAGAATATAATCAAGGGCGTATCTATATACTGGCCAATAGTGGTGATTGGAAGCAGCACTTTCGTAGTTCCCGAATAGGCAGGTCCAACACTGACACTAACTCTATGTTCAGCAGTCTTCTCAGCAAGATTGTCTTTTGCAGGAGATGACCTCTTGCTGAAGCCACCAATCTTTTGATGTCCATTTCGGACAATGGCCTGTATACCAAATGGAATCCTACAGTTAACATGTGGGATCCACTTAAAGAAACTACTCACAGATGATGAGGTCCCTTTGGACCAATTTTTGTTGTATATACCTCTTATTTTGTTGAAATAAAAGGATGGGGGCCTAACCCCCAAGCAGCCTTTGTCCGGAAGTGTTAATCTTAGGTATTACCAAATATCCATAGTTTGATGGACCATGGACTTTATCATTGATATTTTGCCATATCAGCAAAAGTGTGCCACACTAGATCCATGGATTTCATAATCAAAGGACCCCTCATAGATTTAGTGGTTAAAACTATCATCTAAGGCACTTGGAAAAGTGCCCGCCCTGCCTTTGCTTCCTTAAGAAGAGTGCACACGAAAGAGAGAAAGGAAAACAGTAACTAAAACAAACTTGTGTGACTTAGACCATGGGAAATTTCCCAGTAAGGTCGACTTAAGCTGCTTCGACTCAGATTCGGTTCACCAAGGCATCCCTTATGAGGCTGTCTGGCATCACCAACAATACTGTTTCATGTATCCGATCCAGAAATTAGAGCAGACCCATACCAATGAATCTAGCCAATTGTTGGGGTAGGTGCATAGGACCAGGGGCAGAGCCAAGATTTTCTTTTGAGGCGGGCCAGCAGTCTGACCTCTGTATCCGGGTAGGGCCAAATTGAATTCTAATACAAAAAATACATTATGTAATAAAAAAATATTATTTTTTTCAATGTAAAAAAATGAATTCATTGGCTGGGTTGGGGCCATGCCCCCCCCCCCCCCCCCCCCCTCTGCCCCTGCATAGGGCAATAACATAATGTTAGTATTTCCAAACTACCATTATATATAAGAGCATTACTCGGATTCAAGTTCGATCTTGACATCTCGAAACCTTGAATCCTTTGATAGAGGTAAGACTTATTTTTGTCCGCAATCAAGTCAGTTCCTTGTCAAATTTAGGACATGAATCAAGACTCAACTAGTCAAACTCTATACCAAATCCGTGTCTAGTACACTTGGGGGGTCGTTTGACATTGGAAATATTATGTAAGTGTTTCTTGAATCTGCTAAAAAAATGATAGATTCATGAAACACCTGTTTAAATGTTCATGAGTCTACTGTAATTTTGGAGCAGATTCGTTAAACACTCACATAGTGTTCTTAATGCTAAACAGCCCCTTTCAATTCTTTTAAACCTTACTTTTGGGTCGTCAATTTTGGATCTCATGGGCCCTTTTACATGCCAATTAGCTGGAGAACCTTTTGGAAGGAAAGGAGAGAAACTGGTATCTAAGAATCCTCTCCCTGTTTGACCTTGATTAAATCAAATCATGCGAGAATATTCTCAAGAAGCGTGGTCGCGGCAACAATGGCTGATTGTGTGGGAGGGAGGATGTTGGTTAAGAGACGCCATGGTGGGCAAGGATAAGCGTGCCTACCCACAGTATTGAAGCAGTTGGTCACGCCTGGTTCATTGAACAGTTGCACCATTCAAGAGTGACAATTAGTGCAAAACTGTAAGCCACTGCTCGACAAGGAGTTCAGAAAAGAGGGAACTAGGAAGCATTGACCTACTGTTCATGACAGGAAAGTTGGCAAAGATAATGAATCATGCACATGGTGGTGCTCGACACATGACGCAACACTTTCTCTCTCTCTCATTATGTGGATATGTACTTAAACTTCAAATGGAGCTAAGCAAGTCAGAGTTCTCTGTAATGGAAGAAGCTTCAGGTTTTTCTCACCATGTGCTTGATCAAATGCGTTCTCGGGAGATGGGGAGAAGGAAAGGAGTAGGAAGAATGTCAAATCCAATATTTGGCGTCCACGATGATGAGTACAGTGGCGTCATGCATTACGATCTCTAACGGCTTCTATTTTATGCTTCCATCCATCCTTCCCTTTCTCCTGCACGCAGCTGCGAGAAACCATGACGAGAGAAGATTCGACAGGGAAGATTTTTTAAAGCCATTTTTCTAATGGGAATCCGCCGTAATGGGTGATCGAATTTGAGGGCTGCCCATGTCTTCTGCATGATTGTTGTAGAATAGCATGATTTCTCACGTTTAGTAATGGAGGTCAACCTCTTCCTCTCCGCCGGACGCCAAAAACAGAACTCGGGCGTCGTAGCCCCTGTCCCTTGAGATAACGACTTAATGTTTTTCTAATTAGATCACAAGAAAGAATTTTATAAAAAACGGCGATGATTAAGGTTCTTTAGGATGCCGGCGGCAATTTCCAGGCTCCTTTTCTTTCTTTATAACCTTCATCTGATTTAATTTTTAACATCTTAAAATTTTCAGATCCGTGTGCTTAAGTTCTTAGACCAGAAGCTAGCACCCAATCTATATGAATTTAATTTGGCGGACCATCATCTTGGCAGGAAGTATTTTCAAGGTCCGGAAGCCACAAGTTCTTAAGATTCTCCATTGAAATGGCGACACTTTAGTTTTTTATGTTCATTCAATGTGGAGGCTTGATTCTCTCACTTCAGCAAAGCTATGCCACAGAATTCTTGAACTCTGAAACTTTTGGGCCCGCAGATACATCAGGAATTTGAAGGGCAAAGCTAATTGATTAATTGCTGCGCTCTGAAAGTACCGAGCATGTCGATCGATTGGCCGAAATCCTTAAACCATTACTGACCGCATTGTTCGTGCATTAATGGTGATAAGAAAAACGGACCTGAATTACATCGGCAATCGAGGGACGTTTTGAGGAATGAAAGGGAAAGCCCCGTGGCTCCTTTTCGAGATTAAGCACACCTCAAACACTCCTCCCACCCAAAGGCTGACGAATATTGAGAAACGAGACAGCATCAGCCGTCAGCCTTGTCGTCCTCCATTAAACTAATGCCTCCACACGTCATCGCTTACCAGCAGAAGAACAGACGTCCTCACAAGGCTTCACGACCACAACCTTCAGTAAGATTATTAACTAAATCCATATATATATATATATCTTGTGTTCATGTGAGCCTAGAAAACCTGACAAAGGGTGATTGATGAAAGATAATGTTGAAAATGAATTGGTTATGCTCGATTTTCAAATTGATTTTGAACCAATATCTAAACAGGAATACAGCTTCTTAATCGAAAGCACGCAAATATGCTAGATCTTACACAAATGGGGTCCAAATTCAGATTGGTTTAGGTGATCCTACCAGTTCAGATCCACAATTCATCGGAGCCGCGGTGGCTTGAGAGTTAAGAGTACAAGAAAGAGGTGGTGGGTCGGCGTTGCTTGAGAGTTTGAATGGGCGTTGAGTTGCATAAATGTTTGTAATCCCACCAAATCGGTTTTAGGTGGAAGAGAGGAGGAGTTAGAGTAAATACTGGCAACAACTAACAGGTAGCTGAGGCAACAGCTTCCTCTCTGTTGTTCAGTCCAGCTATTGCAACACGTTTTTCTTTCCAATATTGCTTGTTTCTCCTTCTAAACCAGCAAGTCCCACGCTCGTGTTGCGCCGCGGGTGGGTCGGAAAAGTGATGTGATTGATTCTTATGGGCCCTATTCATTTGAATTATAATAGAGTTGAAAGGAAGTAACTGTAAGTTCAAGCAGATGGCCGGAAAGCAGACCGGAAAGCAGTCTTCGAAGATATCGCTCCCTGCATGTGCTTTATTTCTTTTAAACGAGGTGATTATAACTACGTCAGAACAGAAGGCAGAATTAAATGGAACTGCCAAACACGAGGGAGGGAAGTACCCATTAATGCAATTAATCTAATCGTAACAGGGTATGTAGATCTTATGCAGGACAGCCACCCACTGGTGGATCGATTAAAACAAAGTGGTTTCTTTCCTACAAAATTAAAGCGCCTCCCATCTGGGAACCTTTTTCACACTTTTCCTGGAGTCATTTCCCATGAGGGGTTGATTTTCAGGGAAAGTGTTCCACAGAAAGAAGTAAGAAGTTCCATCTCCAAGAAGAAGGTCACGCGGGATTTGGACTCTAATCCGGGGAATGTGGACGGCTGGACGCCAGTGATTCCAGGGAATGTCGAAGAAACAGACTAATAAAGTCTAGTCCTCCCCCTCCTCCTTCCGGAAAGTCAAAAAGGAAAAGGACAACAGAGCCATTGCTAAAGCTTCGACTGCCACGCCCCCTCTTTCCCTTTTCACAAATTTTCTCTGTCACTGGTTCCGTTCTACTTAACTTGCAGCAGCTGGCCGATACAACCCCAAACCGGCCGGAAAAGAGACGAAGGAATCGGAAGGATGGAGGAGAAGCAATGGGGAGGGAGGCGGGTGGACCGACGGGGGGGTGGAGGACAGGCCCCGTTTTCCAGGAGACTTCCTTTTCTTTTTCTCTCCATTCCAACGGCCGCGTGCCCTCCGTCCTCTGGTTGCTTGTGGGACCTCGACAGGGACCCAGAAAGAGAAAAAGCGATGGCGGGAATTCCCCGTTCTGTTCAATCACGGACACTCTTCCCGCCAACAACGACAACCTTCCTTTCCCGCCAATAACACAACCATCTCTCTCTTTTCATGTCTTTCGTTTGACTGGAACATTTGGGAAAGCACACCCCGGCCTTTCAAAATTCTGAAATTTATACGGCCCTAAGTTTTTCCCCTTTTTTAAATCTGAAACGAAAGTTTCGTGGACAAGGTCATCATCTTTTGGGTTTAGGCAAATTGTAGTCTGCAATGAACCGCTTGATTTTTTCCGACGGCGGAGAATAGGAAAGATCAGAAGAAACAAGAGGAGGAACAGGTGAGGGATTAAAGCCTTTAATCACGAGAGGAAAAAAAATGAGGAGATCTTGTTCTCGAAGCGACGCTAAAAACTTGGGGTTGGTTAACATGTGAAACTTCGCCTTTTGCTCTGGGAACGAGGGCGGAGCCAGGAGGATCATGGTCGGGCCGGAACGGCGAAAAGAGAAGATCTCCAGAATTAAAAAGCCTCGGCTGCCGAATTGGGACTTGACCGGTCCGCCGGCTTGGTCGCTGCCATGTCCGTCTCAGGCCGGGACCCACCGGGAGACCAGGAGGTGGGAATGCGGGATCCCACTTTTTGCTCCCTCATGTGAGCGCACGCGGCCGCTGATTCCGTCCCCACCCCAACCCCTCCCTCCCTCGGGTCGGAAACCACGAGCCGCGCCGCCGCGGCGGGCAGCACCATGTTTTCAAATTTCCTGGCATCTACCACTCTATGGACAGAAACGCCTGGCCGCTACCGCTAATGGCTCGCTCTCCCTCCCGAGCTTTCCGGCCTACCTTTTAGAGCTCACCGCCGGCTAAACGAATAAATAAAGGGGAGTCTTAACTCTTCTAAATTCTACGATTCCACACTTTCTCCCTTTACCCAAATGAAAAGACTGGGCATCACCACATTTTGAGCTCCAAAAATTGAAAACGGAAAGGAAGGAAGGAAGATCTGGCCATGAAAAGTCGCCGGAAGTAGAAGGTGGCACGACAGCGACTTGCTTAGTCGCTCTTGTGTTAGGCACGACCTACTTTTCATACACTAGATGAGCACGGGACTCTGCAAACGGATCGAATCCGAAACGAGAAAGTGAATCCGAATCTATCCGCCGAACCCACTTGCATGAAACCGGGTCGGGTTTTTTGGGAAATCAGGGGCGCATTGAATGAGCGTGCTGCGCATCTCGTGGGCTGACTCTGTGAGGGAAGGTGGGTCACCACTTCACGTATCGCCTTTAATGAGATCCTCGTCTTAACAATAAAGAAAAGTGGCCGAAGAGAGGGAGGGGGGGCATGCGCCACCCCCACGTCGACCTACACTCAATGCTCGGCCGCCACGCGTCGTGTTCCCTCCGAGAGCACCGCCGCGGGGGGAAATAATTCCCCGGTCTCCGTCGTGTCCCGGCGTGGCCGCTTAGTCGCGTGAGAGTAACGGGAGCGTCTGTCGGCTCCGGCGCCGGCTCCAGCCGCGCCGGAGACGGCCGCTCTGATTGTTTGTCTCCACTTTTCTCCCAATCCGTTTCGAGAGAGATTCAGGCGATGATTGTGCTGGTTAACTGCCTCACCCGCGTAGGCCCTCCTTGCTTCCGTCCGCCGTCTGAGCATGGAACACGTGCCCTCCTCCCGATTTTTTTCTTTTCTATGGACGATCGCCATCGAGTTTCTGTTAAAACGGAGCCGTCCGGAAAATGGCCCAGCGACGTTGGTTGCTTGGATGTGAAAAGGTCAGAAAAAATATTCTTTGCAGCCAATGGGAGAGCACCACGCAGGGTAGCGGCGTTTGGTGAAGGACGGAAAGGGATTCCTCTGCGCAAGCCAGCGGCCCGAGCAGGAGCCGTTTGGGAGGGGATCTGGGAAAATGATTCCCAGCCAGCTCACGCGCCGACGTGGAAGGCCCGGGGCGGGCCCCGCACCGACAGCACTTTGCGTGTTTTGGGGTTCGGTGGGGCACAGGGGCCGCGATGGACGTGGAGTCGCTCACAAGCAAAGGATCGCAGCGAAGGGAAGGGGAGTCGCCAGCGTGGCGTCCGACGTGGTCCGAAGCGTTCCGGACTCGAAAGGGAAGCGTTTGGGTTGACCTAGGGTTGTCTAAGTGTCCATCCCTTCCCGGTTCCTCCCCTTGGGGGCAATAAATAGAAGGGGGACCGGCAAGTGGGAGAAGGCATGTTATACCTGCTAGGGAGAGAGAGAGAGAGAGCGCTCAAAGGGTTTTGTTGGTTGGTTGGTTGGTTCTTCCGTCCTGGTTTTCCTAGTTTTGGAGGGAAGGAGGAGAGAAGGGCAGAGAAGCGTGATGCTGGCAACAAGACTCACCGCCGAGTAGCTGTCGTCGACCGAGCGTCGCTGGCATTTTCCGCCGCGTTTCTGTTTTGGAGGGGGAGGCGGCTGCCCTTGGTTGAGAGGCGGAAGCGGGAGCCGATGTGGCTTGCCTTGATTCGGGGATACGAGTTGGAGAGTTGGATCTGAGCGTCTGGTTACAGAGGGCTTGCCTTTTTTTCTCTTCCGTTTTTTTTCCTTTGTTGGCTTCTGTGTCTGTGCGCGGCGGCCTACTCGTGTTTTTCTTCTGTGGATCTGGAGGTCGTCTGAGCGGGAAGGATGGAGTTTCGACGGGCTTCTTCCCTCGACGAATATGACAAGCTCGTGATTCGGATGAACACGCCCAGGTTTGTTGCTTTGTTTCTTTCTTCAATTTGTTTTCTCCCGCTCGAGCGTTAATCCGAAGGAGAGCCCTGGGTTTCGACTCTGCAAATCCATGGATTCGTTTATTTTTTTTTCTGATGAGCCCGAGATTTCCGTCCTTTTCTCTTCTCCTTCCGGATTTCTACTGTTTGGTTTTCTAGTCCTGTGTTTTTAAGTAGTTTTGAGTCGGTCTGGTTATCCGCTCCTAGTCCTCCTGTAACCTCTGGATCTAAATTCCTTTGTCCCTTTGAGTTCCTTCCGGTCTTTTCATGTCGTAAGCGCTTATGTGAATGAAGGTCTGTTTCTTCTCCGATTCTCTGGTTCCCTTTTCCCTCTCACCCAACTCCTCCCTCTCCTGATCCTTGTTGAACTTGTCCGTTTTCCTCCAAACTTTCTTTTAAGAATTTTTGTAAGGCAAAAAAAGTAAAAACTGACTTCGTGCTTCCATTTTTTTCTCCGCCCTGTCCATAGTTTCTTTCGGTTTGTCCTCAGACCAAAATTTTAAAACTACCGTCTCGTTTCCAACTAAATTTCAAAAGGCAAATTCTCAGTTACTCGGTTTTGGAAAGAAAAAGCGGGATAGTATTCGTCGCTTTCGTTAGTTCGATTTCCGTTTCATGTTCTCCATATTGCTTTTTCTGGATTTCCTTCGTTGATGGTCCCCTTTGCCGTCCGGTCTCTCATCTCGCTGCCGTGCAGGGTCGTCATCGACAATGCTGTCTGCGCAACTGCGACGCTGGTCAAGGTAAGGACTCAGGACTAATGACGCTGTCCCCTGCTCTCTCTCTCTCTTCTCTCTCTTTTTCTCTCTCTTACTGGCGTGCTGGGGTGTGGCTTGGAGTAGGTGGACAGCGCTAGGGAGCACGGCATCCTTTTGGAGGCGGTACAGGTCCTGACTGACCTGAACCTTTGCATAAAGAAGGCATACATCGCGTCCGATGGCAGATGGTTCATGGATGGTACGGTATCTCCCCTTCCCCTGTTCAGGATCAGGATTGATGGCAGTTCCCCATTCTCTTCTTTCCTTTTATTTCTCTACGTTTAACTCTTCCGTTCTTCTCTCTGTTTACCTTTATTTTTACTTGTTTGCTATTTGCAGTATTTCATGTGACTGATCAGAACGGCAACAAACTTAGAGACGAGAGCATCCTGTCTTGCATACAACGAGTAAGAACCTGGCGATACCCAAAGCCTTTTGTCCTCATCACCTGTTTGCTTTTTGTCTTCACATTTTCCTTTTCCTTTAAGCGGGTGAACTGCGGTTCTGAATCTCCAGCATTTATTTGTCATTTTTTTATTTCTTAAAATGGTCCTTAATGTCTGGTTTGATCGGCGGCCGTTTGGCATGTCTGGATTCCAGTCTCTGGCGACAAGAAACGCGGCGAGCCCGACGTCTTTGTGCGCGCCGGACGAGACCGCCCTGGAGTTGACAGGCACGGACAGACCGGGGCTCCTTTCTGAAGTGTTCGCCGTTCTGGCCGAACTCCGCTGCAGCGTGGTGAACGCTACCGTCTGGACTCACAGGGGAAGGATTGCCTCAGTCATCCACGTGAAGGACGAGGAGTCCGGATCGCCCATCGAGGACGCCCATAAAATCTCTTGCATAGAGGACCGGCTCCGCAGCGTCCTCAAGGGCGACAGCGGCGACATCCGCAGTGCGAAGACGGCCGTTGCTATGGATGTCACTCACACGGAGCGCCGGCTTCATCAGCTGATGTTCGCCGACCGCGACTACGAACGGATACCCGCTGAGCCTTCAACCTCTCCCTCTACTACCTCCTCCGTGACAGTTCAGAACTGCTTGGACCGGGGCTACTCCGTCGTCGGCGTCCAGTGCAAGGACCGTCCCAAGCTCCTCTTCGACATTGTCTGCACTCTCACTGATATGCAGTACGTGGTCTTCCACGCTACCATTTATACTCACTACGGTGAAGCATTCCAGGTTTGTACTTTTTCATCTTTTCTTTTTTCTTCTTGTCATTTGATTCTGAATTTTTCCTCAACGTCTTTGTTGCTGAGCGTGTATGTACTCATGGGTATGCAGTAGTCTCGTTAAATCTGGACCTGGTTTTCGGTATGGAGAGAATGACTCGTCTTTTTTTTCTTTCTTTCTTTCCGGCAAGCAGGAATTCTACATCAGGCACGCGGACGGGTCTCCCGTTAATTCCGAAGCGGAGAAACGGCGAGTGATTCAATGTTTACGAGCGGCAATTGAGAGAAGAGCCACTGAGGTATCTATTCTTTTTTTTTTGTCCTTCCTGTTTGGTGGTCCCAACGTAGAGTTTCGAATGGGAGATTTGTTTTGTGAGGAGTCGACGGTGAATGGTGCCATCCAACAAGAGTCATCTAGGTGCTTATATTTTGCCATTCAAGACCGCAAATGTTGGCGCTCTTGGTTCTTCTGTGTGTCTGTTAGTTGACGGGCTGCATTCATTGATTAGGGCCTCCAACCCGTAAGGATGGCCCTATTTGTAGCATATTCTTAGAATCCCTGCTGACATTTTTTGGGCGAGTTTTGAAGTCTAAGTCCATCGTGATGTTCTTCATTAGCCATTTTAGCATGCTTTGGGCTATTTCTTCCGACGTTCTGGGTTGGGGTTCTTTGATGACCTGCATAAATGTTCACTTCATGATGGCCCTAAGGGCTTTGAGCTACTCTGGATTTGTCGGAAGAGGAGGTCTGCCTTTCCCGCCTGTTTCTTCGGGCAGAGGCCGTTCGCGGTCGCAACTCCTGTCGCCTGGTACGGGTGTTATAAAGTCGATCTAGCCGGTGGGGTCTGTATAGGGGAGTCGGCTCGCCGACGTCGGTGCATGATTCGCTCCTGTTGGGCCCAGAGACATTTCATTCCAGCGGAGTTAATCATGGCTCTCTTGTTAGTGATGGTGCCATCACGTAGCGAGCATTCTCGGCATTTTTTTTTTTCGTTGTTGCGAGCTGTTCACCTCAGTCTTTTAGTTACCGGTGATTTGGAATAGTCAGAGAGTTGGTTCCCGTCTTTGTTTCTGTTTTGTTTGTTTGCTACAGTCGTCTGTTCTTGTTTTTGAATCAATTTCTTTATGAACCTAATGTTGGACTTCGTAATTTTATTTTCAACAATACTAGGGGGTGAAGCTGGAGCTTCGTACCTCTGACCGGAGGGGCCTGCTGTCGGAGGTGACCCGGACGTTCCGTGAGAATGGGCTGCTGGTAACGAGGGCGGAAGTCTCAACGGTGGATGGGCAGGCAGTCAACACCTTCTACGTGTCTACAGCTGCCGGCAACCCCGTCGACCCTAAGACAATAGAGTCGGTTCGGAGCAGGGTGGGGGTGGCCGCCCTCCGCGTGAAGGAGGACGCGCCATCCTCCTACCAAAATAGCAATGACGGGAGAACAACCGATGCTCAGACGGGCTTGGGAGGTGGAGCCGTCCTCCTCTCCCTGGGCAGTTTGGTGTGGCGAAACCTCTACAACCTGGGGTTAATCAGATCCTACTCTTAGGAGGGTCCCCGACACCACGTCCTTCTCCTCCTTTGTTATAAAAGAAGAAAAGAAGAAATTACGGTGCCTTTTCCTCTATATTTGTAAATATGCTCTGGGAGACGTAGGTGAACATGAAATAGAAAAACAGCAAAGGGTTCGAGGTTGGTAGTTGCTTGATTGGTCGTTTGGTTCTCTTCTTCCTCAGATAGTTGCAGGAGGAGAATGGGTGGGGAGGAGGAGGAGGAGGGAGATGGCCAAACCCCGTGGAAGTTGTCGGATACGCAATTTGGGCACGTACTGTACAAAGTTCACTCCTGTCATTAGTAATGGTAGAGAAGGAAAAAAAAATGATTTGCCTGTTCCTCTGACTTCTGTTCTCCCGCTCTCTTTAAAATTTGTCTGGCGAAAAGGGCAGGGTTCCCCACCGGCTTCAGCTTAGCTGGCCGCCACCGTCCTCTTCCGTTTCGACGCATTTATCAAGATGTACTTCTTGTCGTTCCGACTGCCGTGATTCGAAGGTAGCAAGACAGAGGCCATTCTGGAAAAAGAAAAAGAGAAAAAGGAGGTTCCACAGTCATTTTACGGGTGCTGTGTTGGCAAATTTCAGGAATTTCAACTCGCCTGCCCTCCAGTCCCTTCTCCTTTACATGATTTATGTTTGTGCATGAATTCTTGTGAAATTCGGCCGTTGCTATTTAATGTCGTAATATGGTGATGATGATGATGCTGACGATGGCGTGGGCCACTTCTTCTGCCGTAAGAATTTTTTTGGCAGCCTGTAGATTGGACCACCGCCGAACCCATGGAGCGCTTCCTCTACCAAACCGGACTCAATGAATGCGCTTGTAGATTCTCTACTGCGAGGCTGGAAGAACAGATAGGCTTTCGTTCCATCAACTTGCTTGCATTTATAGCCTGTTCTGTGCCAGAACCGAAGCAGCGGGTTAGTTATCCCTCCCAATGGTGGTGGTGAATACCTAACATTTTTTATTTCCACCTGTGTATCGAATCCAACTTCCTCGCGTCCACCATTGATGGCCTGCCCTGGTTATTTACGCGTCTGCTTGTTCATTTACTCGAAAAAGCAGCTTCATCTGTTTATCATTGAATCATTCGGTGGAGAACAAGAGAAAGCAATATTATTATTATTCGGAATCGGGACTTGAGCTAATGACGAGGGCCCAACGGTGACTAGGGGGCGGCGATTTGTCTTCCCTCAACTGTGCGATGCTGCCGTTAAAGGGAGGGGAATATCAAAGAAGCTCTTGAAAATGCATGCTTATTTGGACTGTGTCCATTGTCCTGATTCGTTTCGTGCTCTTGCAGATTTCAAAATTCAAACGGTGCACTGCCTTTGGATTCCGTCTAAACAAATGGGACGGTGGCCAGATGTCCCGCTCATTCTGCTGTATTTTTTTCTCCTGTTTTCTCTTTTCTTCTTCTTCGTCTTCCTACTTTCAGTCAAATTCACACCACCCCCGACAAAGTTTAGGTCAGTCAACTTACTCGGACTATAATATTCCGAAGCCAGAACTTGTTCAATTCCAGTTGGCAAGACGCGCAGTTCAGTCAGCCTGACTTGTTCGCGGACTTTTCAAAGCAGTGTGTGGATTCATTCTTACAGTCTACGGATGGTTGACTCGGTGATTAGACCTTTCTCTCTAGAAATTCCAAATCGAACCAAGTGTAGCCAGGTGTTTAGTGAAAACCTTCGGTACGAGAACAACCAAAGAAGAGCCTCTCGGTGGCCGGAGCATAGGCACATGGAGGTCTTGGGCCTTGCTTTTCACGCAGAAATAATATTCTTTAACCAACTCCTAGTGGGCTACCAGTACTGACATTGATTAAATCCATACGAGGGAAATATATATATATTCCACAGCTGTTGTGGGCCTATGGTAGGCGATTCCTGCACCGAATCCTAACAGCTGGATCGAAGAGAAAACCTCTCTATGAGCAAGGATGGAATTCAATTCATCCAAAACCAAATAGAAAAGAGGAGGTTACTCGATGATCCCCACGCTACCACAGGTGCCATCACATGGACGAAGGAAGAATCGATCGGTGGCCCAACTTGGGGAGTTTAAAACCCCCAAGCGGCCCTGAATCTCCGGCGCGTATGCAGATTTTAAGGGGCTTTCTACGTTTTGTCCTGCTTCGATGGGTGAGCCGTCGGGAACGGAGGCGACTGGTGTCGGCTGATTCTCTATAATAATCTTTGGAAGCTCTGCCGTGGCCGAGGGGTCGATCGGCCACATGGGCACCTGCTGCCCCTTTTGTTCTTTGAGAGTCTTGACTGGGAAGCTGATGGTTGTGCCTTGTCAATGGTGGCAGCGACGCCTGGGATGGAGTGGCTGTTGGGTGTGAATCGAGTCCTCATCCCACCTGCTTCCAGCCTAAAAGGCCTGCCTAAAGCTGCCAATGGACGTGCGTTTAGCTCCACGCGTTGTAATTGCACCAAGTTGCTGCTCTCCCATGGCAGAGCTTATAACCTGAAGTGGGGTTCATAAAAGTGCAGTAGAATGAGAACAATAATTACTGACACAGAGATGCGTTAAATGGTGCCTTCTGGTTTTCTCTTAATGTTATGCAGCAGCTTGAGATGGAAGATGCATTAGCATGATTCGATTTCGACGCTGCCGTGCCTTCTTTTACTGAACATTCCTGAAAAATGAAAACCAATCGAGGCTTTTCGGTTGCTGTCTTCGGGCATTCGATTTCAGGAGCAAATTTTAGGAGGTGGGGAGTCGACAAAGGAGATGGCAGGAGAATGAACGATGCCAAGAAGGCATGTTTTTTCTTTTTTCAATGTTTGCATATCTGCTGGTTTAGGTTTGACATAAATACAACCATCTGCGTTTCCTGCCATGGCTGACCTAACCAACGAGGATGTAGACCAGTCCGCTTCCCCATGATTTAAAAGAAGAAAAAGGAAAAACCGAATTAAGAATTCGATTTCCCTCATGCAGCCTGCCTTGTCGATCGAGCCCCAAGTGGGAAAGGAAAGAAAGAGTCAAAAGCGAGACTGTCGATGAATTATTTCATTAACGAATAGAGAAAGGCTTGGAGGGCCATGGGAGAAGAGCCTGTCTTTTCTCTTTTGTTCTCATGACCACCATGTTGAAAGGCGGAGGTACAACGAATTAGTTGGGAGTTGGGTTCAGGGTGGGCCTGAAAGAGCTCAGGGTGGACCCATTATGTGGATCCCGATCTGGATCCTGCAATCTTTTCTCTTACCTGTAAAGTCTGTAATGACAGAGGTGGCTCGATTTGGTCTAGTCGGACCAGGTCCAATTGGTTCCAGTACTGTAACCGTCCTGACATGAACAGTGACCCGGTAATGTGCAGAAGGACCATTTCTGATTTGAAATCAGTCTTTGTGAGTCGAGGCATCGGTCAGGGAGCAGGTCCAACCCATTTACAGCCTCAAGAGGCAGCCGTTTCAATGTCAGACATCCTGGTCAGGTTCGACGAGTTGGCTCCCCTCCCTGCCAGATGGGTGCAGCCCAACTCCCCTCCACATCCATTGCCCTGACAATGTTGCAGCTCTCTTCTGTGATCAATGGCCCCATTATCTCTCATTCGGCTCAACAGAGACTGCATTTTAGAACTTGCTTCAAGCTCATCCTTTTATTTTCTTTGCACCAGTCAAAGCACAGACAATTGGATAAGAGAGAGAGAGAAGGAGAAAAGGGGAGCACCAATCAAAGCACATACAATTGGATAAGACCGGGGAGAGGGGCACAAGTGAAGGTAAGTTGGGCTCGACTCAAACTCGCTTGAAAAAACTTTGAGTCAAGTTCAAGTTTAAATGTATGCTCGAAATGTTAAACTGGTCGACTTATTTAAATTAGGCTCTACTCAATTATGTAAAACTGGTTCATCATAGTTGGATTAGTTGAATGAGTTACCGAGTGGACGAGTTAAGCGACTTGAAAAAGCCAGATAGATTAAGATAAATAAGTTAAACGAGTGGAGCTTGAGTGCAACGCTGTATAGTTGAGTCGAGCTCGACTCGAGTTCAACCCGAACTCAAGTTCAAGCTGGCCCAGCGCGAGTTCAACTCGACTAGTGTGTCTAAGTACAATCTCAATCGCTTGAGTTGCTTAGGGGTCATTTGGTAGTAAGGACACTTATGTAACTCTTTAGCTAACTCTGAACAGGACCAACTATTCTACATCTTTTTGAGCGGAGAGAGAGAGAGAGAGAGAGAATGTGATATCAACTAGTCAGTAGTCCCCCATAGTGGGCTGATAAAACCAAACAAGTTCCACATTGTGAGCTGATAAAACCAAGATTAGCAGCTACCAAGTTTCTCAAAGCCCCCAACAAAGGTTGAGAAGTTGCAGGGGCGGCCTTTTTGTTGGCCTATACGCCATGATGGGGCCACAACTAGAAGGGGCTTCCCCTTCAAGCACGGCCAACTTTACAGGATTGCTCTTTGCCCGTCTAGGACGGTCAACAAAACCATGGGCGGCTTTAATAAGTGCGCGCAAGTAATTCTGAAGCTTCCTTTTTCAGGTGTGAAACTTTTTCCCTCGTCATGAACAGCTCATTGCGGTGTGACCGACGAATTAAAAGACACCTCGTGCTCGTGTAGTCGCTACCTACTCATACTGCTCAAGTTATGTAAGACTCTTCCACGCTTTCACCATGATCTTCCAGTTTTTGAGTCAAATTCTCATTGATTTCTTCATCTTTCTAAGTTCTTCTGTGAACGTTAGGTTCCTACATTTCTTTCACCGACAGCGATCTCCAGGAATAGGGCCGTTGCATATCATTTTTGCAACTTTTTTCATCTGGTTTTGGTACACTTCTTTTCTGACTTTGAAGGCGCTCTGATTCAGGTCATCTGCGTAACAGGAGTCCCTTTATGATGCACGCTGTGAATGTACTGAGGCATTTCGAAAGTCAAAGGCCCACATTTATCTACATTTTTAAGTCATAGAAAACACATTTTTTATTGCAGAAACTTTTTTTGAGTGTTCATTTCTATATATTTTCAAGTCATAAGAAAACATAATTTTCTTAAAAGAACGTTTCAGTTATTACCAACAAAAGGATTAAGGGCCATTTGACCAACCTCCCTGCTCTCTCTCTCTCTGTCCGTCTCTGTGTGTGTGTCAGTGATGCGAAACGTACCCTGTTCTGCTGCTTCTAGGTACGAACATTAAAATCCAAACAGTTTGCTACCAAGAAGTTAAAAAGCTTTAAACTGGAACTAGGTAGCTGATTTTGGTGCTTTCAAGCTACAGCAAATGAAAAACTTTCCATTAGGAAACATGAAGAAGAATGAGAAGGATGGTCGACTTTTTCAGCATATATAGGCAATCGGAAAGAAAAACCTCTGTTTATTTCAGCCCAGCCATGTTTAAATAGATTCCCTTGATGAAACTGAATGTTTTTAATGGGAAAGGCATACAGCTTTCCTCCTTTAAATTCTTGGGCACTAGCCCTCCATACTTACAGAAAGTAAATTCGAGGCGGTATGCTCCTATCTGCATAAATGCCAAAGTCGACATCTTGCCTGGTGCCATTTGTTATGCCTCAGCACTTTCAGATTTCTTTTGAACCTTTGACAGACAAGAAACAGAGTTCAACTGCCTAATTAAAATAGCCTTCTTCCTTACGAAACATGGCCATGTGAGCCACGAGTTGCAGAAACTAGTTTCCAGCTGGGATTCACTCGACAGGAACGGCGTTGACACCACGTTTGAGAATATGGCGATTCGTACCAAAAAAATACTGTAACATTGATTGGTAGTTTCAGGTGGCTCAAATACAAGCTTCTGGCCTAGAGCAGCATGGCCTTGTTGCGTAGAGTTAAAGAGCCGTTTCCTTCAAATGCTCTGCACTGGAAACTTTGGCTTTTAGCTTTCTCCTTGTAGCAAGAACAACAAAATTCCTGGCAGTGACATCCTTTTATTGTTTCGTGTTTATTAGCAGTATGTTGATTCTCTTGTTAAGTTTTTTGTAATTTCACCAACAATAGTAGGAACGACAAGAAAAAGATACAGAGTTACACCACCTAGACCTTTTGTTGCTGGTTTGGTTTTATTAGTTTCTTTGGGATCCTAAAAGGTAATCGTCTCCCCAAGTAGATAAAGTTACTGCGGTTATGCTGTCAATTTCGTGCGGCACAGTGCAACGATAAGATGTTTTCTTTGAGCATAACATAAACACGATAAAAGCCGTTGCCAGTGCGATATATTTATTACTAGCCTTTTGTCAAAAATATCTCATACATCAGCTACTGTTGGAAATATTCAACTATTTACATTTATAAAGTGAGGAATCCAACAGTTAAGAATCATTAACTCTGCCTTCAAAATGAGAAGATTCACTTAGGTGTGCAGCTGCGCTGACATGAGCTCGACGCGAACCTGTTATGTATCTGCTTCTTAAAGAATTCATACATTAAAAATTAAAATATATGTCGCAACATGTTTTCTAAATTCATCAGCATAGCATTACAATCAACACATTATATATATATATATATATATATATATATATATATAGACACCAATCACAACATATAATACAGTGTGTCATGAATTCAATTCTGAAAGGCTATCCTCATGAGAATACTTCTCCACCCCATTCATTTGACTTTTGATCATAACTGGGAGAATTAAGGAAGAACCAAGCATAATGTTTGGTGGTAGCAAGTAAACAGACTGTACCTAAGACATCCTTCAAGAACCAATGATAAAGTTTGGCGATAGCAGGTAAATAACTTGTACATAAGACAATCTCAAAAGACCAAACAATGTACAGTCTCACGGTATATAAAGATAAACCAAAAGACATCAGATCATACTACTTGGGTACTCGACATGATTTTCTAGACATAAGAATCCACATGTAGCAGTTGTCTTACGTACAGAACTTCCATGTACATTGGCTGCTATAAATCAGGACAATCTGTGCTGTGCGAACTGCGCATACACTTTAAAAGTTAGCATGTAATCAGAAATTTGAGAAGAAACTTAAAAGTTCGATTTCCAAAAAGCAATTCCACAGTTCTTGCGCAGTTATATTGCACCGAAACTACTGTTGCACGTTACATAGGTTTGAATTGATTGCAGCAATCGCAGCTTGCAAACCCAACTTTCGGTTTTTGTACCCATCAAAAATTTTCTGCAGTTTGTAAGCTTTTACAACGAAATGCTTGGATTACGAAGCTTAGTGGCTAGAGAGCATGATTTTCTTCTAGATGACCATTTGGAAAAAAAAAAAAAGTGTCTACTTACACACCTTTCATCACAATCAACAGATCCATTAGCCTAATAATGCGAGAAAGCATTGCCACAGCATTTGGGGCTGTTTGGCGATAGTAACAATTTGTTACTGTTCCATGCATTTTTAGGGCAGGTTCGTGAAATACTGTAACGTTGTTTTATGAACATGTCTCATTCCTTGGAGCAGATTCATAGAACAATAACAAGTTGTTTCTATTACCAAATGGCCTCCAAGGGAACCCCAAGATGTTGTACACAAGATAGAATAAAAAAACGCAAATATAAACATGAGAAACCAAGGCGTTGGGGGCTCTTTGATGTTCTGCAATGGATTGCGAACAGGTGAATCACAACGAGACACTCAAATCATATGTGGTTGCAGCATAATTGAATCTGGTACAACTAAAAATAACAAAATCATTATAGCAGATTTTGCACGTTTAATACCATAGTAAGCTCTTCTATCATATTCTAAAAGACAATATGAATGGACAATTCCTTGTTTCCATCCAATTCTAAGGTCACTATAAGAAGAAAGACAATTTGCTGACATATGAATAACTCTACGTGCACGTCTGATGAAACCAATGGGGGAGGATATTCTGCTTAGACGGAGTAATCGATAACTCTCCCTTCCAATAATAACAAACAATGTGCCCACCCACAGGCTAAGCTATTAGAACAGTCAAATAGCTAAAGATGACATTAAGGATAAAGTTCGAAGGTAAGAACTTAGTAGCAATCACTTGCCCTGAAGTAGATCACGGTCAGAGTCAAGGGGTCTAGCGTAGCTGGTTTGGGCTAGGAACAGGTTTCTAGTTTGTTTCCCATGGGGGTCATGCCTATGTATGTTAAGTGGTGGAATATGATACTTAAGTTAAAAGAAACACTGCTGCCATCACTAATGACAATAGAGGTCAAAACCCTGAAACAAGGGGAATAAGAGTACCTTCAGGTCTCATTTTTTGGGCGACAGATTGTTAACTTTCTACGTGCCAAAAAAATAGATTATGAACCCACTGAGCATGGAGTATATGTTGGATCCAGTCCTTAAAGCTAATGCACTGTTAGCCATTGCCATTGATAGGCAACTTGGTCGTTCTACTTATCATCGTGATTCAGACAAGGTTTCTTGCTTTCTCCATTGTCATTTAATCTAGAAGGACAATTGGTTACAGTGCTCTACCGAAAAACTTATCACCTCATGGAAGAATTCTTTTAGGATGTTGCTTCCCTACTGTCTTGTACCTTATTGATTTCCATACCTTTAGGAATGCATTGAATTCCTTGGCAAACAGCAACCGTTCTCAAGGTCCATGACGATGTTACTTCCTTCTTGCTATGTTTCAACTTTCAAACTTATATATCAGTGCACCCTTCTCCTTCTTCTTTTTTTTTTTTTTGGCAGTACAAAGAATTGACATCACAAGAGTTCGAAAGGTAGACCTACTAGCTCCACCCCATTGATGTCGATATGGTTATCAGTGAAGGTACATTGACAAGCCAATCGAATAGCTCTCTTGATGGTTGAGAGATATGTTCAGGTGGAACAAGGGGAAGCCTCATCTCTACTGACAAGAAAGTACCTGTGGAGGTGGAGATTCATATTCACTCTCACGCAAGTGGTGATGGTGATTCATCTTCACTCGTAAGCAACAGGCTTGCCGGTGATTGATGCCGATCATGATCAATCACGTACCATCTTGTTCGGCTTACAGGCTGTATTTATTCCCCAAATTGTCGCCAAATGCATCAGAATACGCTATCCATGGATTTTTCTCAAATATTGCGACTGCCGTACCGGGTCGGCTGTCAGTTGGACAATGCTACCAGGGGACGGAGACGAGATAGCTGGGAGATAGATTTATTCAACAACACGTCACCCATGAAATGGTGCTGGCACCTACCATCTAGTTATTATCAAACTTATTGTCCTTTCCAAGGAATCTCTCACCAGTCACCACCATGAACTACACTCATTGTAGCAGCAGTCTATGAACTCTAGAAAGCAGCCCTATGCGACGAACTCCATAAAGCAGCCCTGTGCCCTAGGGGGATGTTGAGTTTCTGTGGACAGGTTTGGTGGTTGTCAGACGGGGGAGCTAGATTTCGTTTCTCGCAGGTGTTGAGTATAGCTTGAGGGTTTAATAGCTGCTCTTTTACCGCTCCAAGGGCTGTGTGTTTTCCCTAAGAAACAGTTCCGAGTATCGAGTGATCCATGTCGGGTGCACAAGTTTGGTGTGTTAAGAGAGTCCGTTTCATCTGCAGTTACAGCTTAGTTACTAAATTCCGATTTATTAAAGGAGAATTACTATGTTGCATTGACATCGAAAGGTAGTTCAGTAAATATGCATTGTAGATGGCTAAGAAACGGCTTCAACTTAGCATTATCCTCATCGTCAGAAACTTAAATAAAACAGAGTACGCAGCTAACTGCCCTTTTACCAGAAATGTAATCTTGCAGAACAAATGCACCCTGAATTACACTTTTGAATACTCACAGGCTCTACATCAAGTTGATTCCTTGAAAAACTGTTGTCGCTGTGCAGTTCCATCTTTTTTCTCACTTTCCTAGAAGAAATGCTTTTCCTCCATGAAGATCGTGTTTAACGATCCTAGCGTTTCTCATTCTTATCACTACTCTTCCCTCTTTGTTCGTCCTTGTCAACTGAAATAACAGGAGGAGATTTAACCACCGACTTCTGAGCCGGGACTGATGTTGAGACACTAACTTTCGATTCAGTGGAAGAGGAGCCAGTTTGTGAATTAGCAGAAGAGCCAGTTTGTGAATTAGCAGCAGCTGAGCTGCTTTTGATGTTTCTGTCAGGAGGAGCAACAGTTTCCAGCTTGCTGGACGACTGATCCTCACCCTTCTGTGGAAGTGTTTTCCTGGTTTTGTCCACTATTTCTTTGACAGATTCCTCTAAAGCATCCAATCTCTTCTTTACCTGAACGAGATCTGGATCTTGCCCAGCTTCTGCAGAGTCTGAATCTAGATTTTTTTCTTTTGTTTCTTCCTCGGTCTTTTTCTTCATCTCCAATTCCTGATTTCAACGGTTGGAATGGATGGATCAGCCACATTTTCTTTGTCATGGTTAAGTATAGGTGATCAAACTAAAGAAAATCAACCATGGAAGGACATTAGCCAAATTACTACTAAGAACTGAATAATTTGCAGTTTAAGGGTCCAAAGCCAATAAAGTACAAGCCAGAAAACCAAAAAGGGAAGACAACAATCAAATGAAAAACTAGAGATAAAAGGCAACAAAGACGTGAAACTATAAAAATAGCGTCTTGGAAAACATAAATAAGCGCAGATTTTGTTGACAAAATTATCTCCAAGAGATATCATTCAACAATACTGAGACCAATATACTAGACTAAGTACCATACTCAAGAACTTGTTGACATTGAGTACCATACTAAAGAACTTGTTGACATTGAGGTACTTTAAGATTGACAAGAATGGTATAATATATATGTATTTGTAACAAATTTTGGTAGCAAGAATTTGGCCACAGCGCCACACTTATTTTGCTTCAACATACAGAAACATCAACTAATATAGGCAAGGCAAGTCTAACAAGAATCGTATGGATAAGACTTGGACTTAGGTTATTGCACCAGCATGTTCAAGAATATATTAAATACAAAATTATTATCCATCCAATAAATACCAGAAGAATTTGGCCACAGCACCACACTTATTTTGCTTCAACATACAGAAACATCAACTAATACAGGCAAGGCAAGTCTAACAAGAATCGTATGGATAAGACTTGAACTTAGGTTATTGCACCAGCATGTTCAAGAATATATTAAATACAAAATTATTATCCATCCAATAAATAGCAGATGATGTATAGAAAGATCAAAGCAGACAATCATAAACTTTTAACGTACAAAATTAAGCACATCAATCCAACAAACTGGCTACTCTATTTCAAAAATCATCAAGAAAATTCAGAATGGAGTTTAGAAGGATCACCGCTTCTCTCTTTCGGATGTCATAACGTGCATATTGTGCTATCAGGTATACAGCTGTCAGCAACAGAAATAAGGATTTCAGTAGAAAATGTCTCTAAAAATGATGACTTTCAGAGTGAATATGCAATCTATTCCAAAGGTCCCAAGAATTTGTATATAGTTTAAACTTTAAAGCACTAAGCAGGGAGAGATGGGGCCTAGGCAGACCTCTTTGAAAGAAAAAGTAGGAATAAGGGAAAATAAGAAAGAAGAGAAAGTAGAAAAAGAGTAAAGGGTTTTGAAATTCCACCTTAACCACATATTAGAAGATATAACAAAAAAATCAATTAACTTTTAGAGTGAAATCTAAAAAAGTAATATTTTTGTTTGGGGTGCCTAGGCATCTAAACTGGTACCCACGCCTAGGTGTGTTTTTGACCACAAAGTGAATTTGTCAACATGCATCAATCCATTAACGAAGAAGCAATAAAGCATTGATTCATCAATATTTGCAGGAACAGTAGGAGGAAAGTGATCAAGTATGATACCTAAGGAGGGCATGCATGCAAAGAAGAATTGTACCAAATGGAAATCAATCCTGAAGATATGAAACACAAAGAAGAGGAACTATATTATGCCTAGCTCCAACAAAGTATCCAAAGTTACGACTATGATTTCGCCATAGATCAAATTACACCTTAAATTATGCTGAAGGGAGCCCAGTTATGCACCATGGAGAGAAACCAAAATCACAGGAAATTAGATTTTCCTAATTATAACATTTTAGACATTATTGTAGTAAATGATGCGCAGAAGTTTGAGCCATAGAGTTTCCAGAGCTATAAACCATATTGGGCAATTGAATGAGCACATATGCTGCACGTAAAAATGACAAAGCAGTGCCATGTGCCATGACACATCAGATCTGTCATCAATGAATTATATGCTTGATACAATACTAATGCATAGTCATTCCAGATACAAGCGTGTCAAATGTGCAAAATCATATACATCATAGATGCTTCTCTTAATGTCCTTGAGTAGTGCCAACCATGCCCCTGTTGTTATCAATACCAAAGCCTGCTTCTATGACACAAGCTGCACCACTATAATCAATTTCATACTTTTGTTAATTTGCATGACAGCTAGATGGCAGGCGCAATGGGGTGTACCTGGAAGTTTTTAGATAGAATTTCATAAAAACTGATATCAATGTGACTGATTAAATGATTTAAGTCTAAAGTCAGAAAAAGTTTAAGCAATTATATGAAACAAAAAATCCATTAGATATTGCAACCAGCCTGTAGTAATTCCTGAGACGGTAGGATGGGAAAATCCCCAAAGCCAGGTTGTATAGAAAAGTAAAACCTTATAATTCTCTCCAACACAACCTACCCACTTGTAACATGGAACTTCTTCAACCTGACTGTATGCAACTGATATCATTAACTTGAATTCTTACTTATCAAAATCGGCAGATGAACACAGGTTGGTCAAGGCCCTAAGAAGACTAGTCTTTTTGAGTTTGTCCAACCATCATGTCGGTTGGTTAAAAAAACTAATGAGGCGGCACATAGACCTAAACTATACACATGTCTGAAGCTACAGGTTAGGGAGAGAGAGAGAGGAGGAGAAGATATAGTACACATGCATGAACACCAATCATATTTGGCATCCTAGCAGTGCCTCCTTGTTCTAGAAGGTCCCATGTAGTGGGGTTGACGAAGCCTGCTCACTAGTGCCTCAAACAGGCCAAGCTAACTACAAGTCAGGGACTAGTTGGCTGACTAGCCTAGTTGACTAGGCATCTATTCACTAATTTGACAACTAAGATTGAATCAGATAAAGAACATGACAAATTAGCAGAATGTGAGTAAAGAACAACCACATACACATCTATTATCACAGTTTCCAATTAATCTAAAGCATAGATATAATTTCGAAGCCAATATTCCAAATGCAGATAGGGGACTATAAAACAAGCATTCATGCATCACGGAGTGAAGAAAGGTTTCGAAGGGAAATATGAGAAAAATCAAGTAAGGTTGAGAAAGGGGGCTAAGTAGACTAACCCAAATTTTTTGGGCTTTGGAGGAGTTGTGAAAAGTATCTTGGCAGCCGTCATGAAATCGAGCTTGTCGCCATGAGGAAAGGGCAAATCCTCTCTTTGAGTAGAGAGGCTCCTCCTCCTACTCAGCCTCAATGATGAAATAACACCCATCAAACCTGACCACCTCATTCTCGCATCTGTACCACCAAACCAGCAGTGAGAACTAATGGAAATGATCAGTTGCAAAGTCAAATTCTAACATGAAAATACAAATATATAAATCAATTAGAAACTGAATATCATTATTAACCAATCACCAAAATGGAGCAAAGGGCACTTCGCCTTCATTTAGTAGCCTGGTAAAGTTCACAACTTAGCAAGACCACTTACTACTACCATGATCAGAACTCATATGTTTCTAATGTTTCTAGAACGCTTCTTTCCCCATTGACAAAGCTGTGATTATAGTAAAGAGGATCAACAACAACCCACATGACAGTGGCTTGAGAATCAGTTCAATTGCCTGAGAGAGTGGCTTGACATTCGGTTCACGAATACAGAACACTCAAATATGGTTTACGATCCTCGGTCTCTCTTACCAGTGGCACTACTTGAATCCAGTGCAGTTCAATGCAACTCCAAATGAGCTACCTCGAAGTGGCAGGAGAGGAAGCGGGTTGAGCATGTCGAACAACACAGCGGCAGATTATTCATCTTCATCAATTACACCAAAATGCATAGACAACAACATGATACGACACATAAAGCACTGGAAATTCATAACTACCAGTATGTCGAATAATAAAACAAGCACTAAAAGCAATGTTGTAGAAAAACATATCATAAGCCGTATCGGTCTGGCCAATAGATATGTTGTATCGTAAAGTATCGTTAGATATGTTGTATCGTAAAGTATCGTATGTGTATTGTAAATTTATTTTCTTAATTAAAAAAAATAAAAAATAGAAAAAGATCAGATAAATAAAAAAAATAAATAATATGTTTTCTTTTAATGAAAAAACATGTTATATGTAATGGCAGGCTTATTATAGGTATGAAGCTACTTCACAAACATTAATAGGTGGTCAAAATATCATATAGTAACACAGCATGATCTAAGACATCAAGAAACATAATTTATAAGATGATTTACATAATAACTCATAAGTAAGACATAATGATAGTGACTGGCTTTTGGGTGGAGGGTTGGGTCCACTAGACTGACCCAGGAACAGTTATAAATAAGGATTGGGCAGCTGTAATTAAGGCTATCGCTGAAGTTGAAGTGTCATTCCTCTGGGAGGAAGAAGCCCTAATCAGGGATTAAGGCCTGCTTGAGTGAGTTTAAGGGTCTTATAAATGTGCCTTTGTTTCCGTAACAAGCCTTGTTAGCTGGTGGCTAACACATAAGATCCATAACACATCAAAACCCAAGTTTACGTACACTATACATCCACATCAAAAGACAAAATTGTTCAATGTTAATGCAATACAGATGAAAATAGCTTCATTGATAATCTTTATCATCTCATTCTCATTTTCATTATACACATTATCGAAGATCACCTTATAAAAATAATCTAAAAACATCACAATTACTTATTATCGCATTTTGAGTATCTGAATGGTACATTTTCCAGCCCCCTTTTCCACCACTATGCTTCCCCTAGAAGTTTATCTTAGGGCCTTGAAATTATTTGATTCAAAATGATTAACAAGATAAAATTTTTGCATTCAAAGGTATAAAATCCAAGTCCATTCATATTCATAATAAAAAATGAGTAACGTGAATTTGGGAATCAAAGGGGAGGAAAAGCAAGAAAATTTAAGACAGCATAGCTATTTCAATTCAAACACTTCCAGTAACTGTTCAAAATAGGGGCACTAAGACATTACCAGCATATTTCTCAGACTGCCCATGCTCTATGCATATAATGATGAAAACATCAAACAACAACAGAACTAGCAACTGATGCACAGGCCATTTCATCCATGAAAAGAAAAAGCATAGTACAAACAATGATACCAGACTAAACCTTGTCAAAAGACAGAGTCCAGATACAGCAACTGATCCTAAGGAACTAGCTATAATTTTATAGTAGGTTCAAAATGGTAAGAGTATAAAAAGAATATCTAGAATTTACACTCTACAATCATACAACCTGAAACCTAACTGACAACTTCATATACCAAACATACGACATTGGGAGGATATGAGAAATATGTTTTGCCAAATTGCCACAAAAAAAGAAAAAGGATAAAAGCAGGCTTGAGGCTTGTGAAAGCACTATAAGGAAAAAGGCAGTAAGCTGTAAGAAACAATTACTAAAGATGCTATGAGAGGCCAAAAAATGGCAAAAAGGATCACTTTTTTTTCCTCATTCAGTAGCCAAGAGATTAACTTCTACAAGTCCCAGAACAAAGAAAAAATAAAATAAACATAAAATTAGATAACTCTTGCACAACATGGTTTAAAGAGTCGGTTGCATGTGACACTACTGCACTCATTTCATTTAGCCCACATATTTAGAAAAGCTGAAAATTATTATAAAAAGAAAAATGAATCACTTAAACATTAGAACCCATCGACAGCTTTAAGCCTCAACATAGCCAAGTCAATGCACGACAAGCCAAGAAGAATAGAAGAAGAAAGGGGAGAAGGAAGAAGAGAAAGAACGACAAAGATTCTTCAAGAAAATGTTCGTCTTTTGGGGCAAAAGTTAACTCAGACTCTTATTGACAGCACCCAACTCTATTGCTTCTATCCAAAGCAATGCAGATTCAACTCATAGTTGAAAGTCAGGCAAGAATAAAGCGAGTGAAATAGAACCTATAAGACTGTTAATAGCCCTAGACATAACAAGATAACCTCAATTAACAACAAATCGCAACCTGAACCAAAATATTATGTATTTAACAAAAAAATTTAACAGGAACTTACCAAACTTATTTTTGATACATTGTGAAGATGTTAACATATTTAACAAGCTTTGTCTCAACGAGTGCCCTCAGAATTAGGGAGATCATTAAGCAAACCCTGGCAACATTAACAACTCTGTGGCATAAAATCCCAAATAGATTTGTAGGCATTCAAATTGTAAAAGAGTAGCAAAGGAAAAATCACCTTTCCAGTTAATCTATTGCTTGTTGCTTTATTCCCAATCCAGCTGAAAGATGCAGGAGACGAGGTGAAGTCAACCAACGGTCTGACAGAGCAATCTGTTGGTAGAGAAAAAAGCATCAGGAGGAGGAAGAAGAAGAAGAAAAGGAAGAGGAGGAGAAGGAGGAACAGTGGGGGGGGGGGGGGAAGGCCCGCGTTCAAAAGGGCTATTTAAGATATTTTCTAAAATTAAATGTGTTTTTGAAAATTTCTCATATAAGATGGGCTGATTTTGAAAATTTTGAGAGAGGGAAGGGTTTTATCGAGCCCTACCGCCAGAGGGGAGAGAAACAGCGAGAGAGGTGAAGAGAGAAAGAGGGAGAACGAGAGAAGAGACGAGGGAGCAAGGGAGCATGCGAGGGAGAGATAGAGAAGGAAGAGAAGAACAGTGGAGAAGGTAACTCAGCCGAATTTCAGTTTCTTCTTCAATCAGTTTTAAAAATGTTTTCTTAGTTTCGATGCTTGAATCTCTGCTTTGTTAATTTGTTTTAGAGAATCACGTTTTATCAGTTTTAGCATGGGTTCTTCATGGAGGTGATTTCTTTTGTCTATGGAGGGCGGAATGGCTTATACGGTTCAACATTTGAGGGTTGTTTCTCTAAATTTGGGAGTGGATGGTTGAGAATGGATTATTGAGTAAAGAATGTTGGGAAAATAGAAAAATTTCAGTTCTGTGTTATTCTCTAATAGGGCTGCAGCTGTACGGTTCCTTGCTGGGTCTTCATTTGAATTGATTTGATGATAAAAAAGGGATTTCATAATCTTGTATGTGCTGGGTTATTAATAGGTGAACATGTGAAGATTTGTGCAGCGTAGTGAAGGGTTGTGGTTGGTGAGGCTGCTGGTCATGTTAGGGATTCGGTGAAAACCTTTAATCAAGGATAATAACTCTTTTGTCAGCAAGCTGATTTTTACTTGATAAATTCTTCATTTTTACGACCAAAGTAGCTGGTGCTCAGGCTTGGAGATGACATTCTTATCTTTCTTTGCAGATAGAGAATAATTGAAGATGGTAAATGCTACCAAAGGCTTGTATATATCTTGGTAAAATTTTTGTCAATTTGTCCGGTCCCTGAATTTCATATGTTTTGTGTACAGCATTTTATTCTTGCATGCTGATGGAACCTTATGTGAATTATGCAGTGACATACCCATGCTTCAGTTCATTGTGAGCATGAATAATGCGTTACCACCCTCCCAGAAGTTTGTTCTACATGTCTTAGATGATACGCACCTATTTGTGCAACCCAATGTAGCTGAGATGATCCGCAGAAGAATCGCGGAGTTTGGAGAAGAGAATACGTATGAAAAACCAACATAACTGATTTCAGACTTCTGTTATACAATCAACTCCATCTTGAACAGGTGGCCTTAGTAATTTACACTGAATTCAGGCTTCTGTTATGCAATCAACTCCTCCATTTGAACAACTGGCCATAGTATAGGCGCTTGAACATATTTTCTGAAGTACAACAGTTTCTTGTTTCTTCTTTCCGCGCTGGCCACATAAATTGCATTCTCGACAAATATTTATGAGATGTAATTTAGCTTCCATCTCATGTCTTCACATTCACGACCTGTGTTGCCCACTTGAAAATTGTTGTGGATATTAGATCGTTGACTTTAGAAGCTTGTTCAAATGCGTGCAACGGGTGCGTCAGTCCTGTTCAGACACTCAAACATGGAAAGCGGCCTCCATTCAACAAAACATTGAGGAATGCTCCCCATTCCTTCAAATTGATGAAATCGTGGACTAGAATGTTGGTATTCTGCTTCTTGCATCAGAAGACTTTTAAGGCTGCGATCAAAAAAATAGTGTTTTTGGAACACGTGTTTTGCTAACACCATGTTTATGATTTACGTTTCATGTTGAGCTATTAGAGTTCGAAAAAATATGCATAATTACATCACATTTCTTTAAACGCAATAATGGTTGCAAGTATTAATTCTCACATGCATGGTATGGGCTTTGGTAATCATTTTTGTGGGTCTGTTGAACAACTTCAGCCACGTAAGTATTTTTTGAATAAAAAAACTTTCAAGGTTTTGGGTGAGTAGGAGGAACATTTCATTTCTGAAGCTTCCACTCAACTTCTTGTTCTCCAAATGTGCATGTCATGCTTTCAGTGCTTCAAGAGATACTGTGCTTCAACGTGTAAGTGGTGGCCTCTTAGGAAGTTGGTGCAGCGGAGATTTAGAACAAGAACTGGTCGCTTACCAGCCTTCGTTCCGACGGTTGCGCCAAACTCCTTAGGGAGAAAAAAAAAATTCAAGGTTAACTTTGATAAGTTGTGTATCTAAATCATCCTCACACACCAGGTCTTGGTAAAAAGATGCTGGTTATTCCCATTTCTAAACATAAACAAGCGCATGAATACGCGTGCATTTTAGTTCAATAGTAACTGAATGACTTCTCACATATATAGAAACTGCAAGTGGACCTTATTTGGCTTCTTGCTATCGTTTAAAAAAATTTGATATATGGCGATATGTTACTCGTTGATACGTCTTCGAATCAAATAAAGTATTTTTTCATAGACTTGGAAATATTTTTATGCTTCATTAGGTGGAACATACTTAAACATCATCCATATAAAAACATTTTGTATCTGCTTATATTAGAGCGGCGAGAAAGTCCCACTTTTCTCTCGCAACAGTTCCTAATATTAACAAGGAAAAAGTTATAAGGTCGTTTGGTAACATTATGCTTTTCGTACATGTTCTTATAAAACAGGTTTGAGCAATGCCATGTTCTTGTTTTGCAAAACATATTATCATTATATCTGATATTCTTTTTGGTTAAATAAAAAACAACATTTATAATCGCATCATGTCAACTAAAACAAGAACTTGTCTTCTTGAATCATGTATTCTTTGAACATCTTATAAGAACACAATGCGTTCTTCTTAATAAACGCCTTATAGACTTGTAGGATGGTTCATTCATGTCTATCTCATATTATGTGCAACGACTTTGGAACTCACTTACTCAGGATCAAACTAGGTGCAAAAAGGTCTGACATTTTCTCCTAATAGTTCTTGATGTTAAAAAAGGAAGGCCGTTACTAGATTCTCCCATTCAATGCCTAAGGGTGTGTTTGCTTACCTCATATTTGAGATCAATGAGGACCTCAAACCCAAAGATTTGTGGGCTTTCCATCCCCTCGATCAGATCCCAGATTGGAGGTGTTAGGTTTGTTAACTCTTGATGTGGATCTCAAATCCATAGTTAAAAAAATTCAAATAGGATCCAAGTCTCATGGGGTTTGGCCGGAAAGACAATCAGATCACACTAACGACTGAATCGTGGATGGGTTGTCTGATCAGTTTGGATATGAGATGCTTTTGATCCGCCTTGAAAGTAATACCTTAACGCTTTATTTGGGTTTGCTTTAAGCTGTGTTTGGCAGCCTTGAATATTAGATTGGAGATGATTTGCGATCTGCAATGCTGTGAGCTCAGTATAGTGAATTTTCAGTTGGGTGTAAAAATCATGATTGTTTGGCTTGAAGGATAGATCCACAGGTTCGGGATCCAAACGGATCTCAGATGATGTCAAACGCAGCCTTATTGATTGGTTCGGACCCATGTCCATCGTCTCCGGGGGGAGCGGTCTATCCATTTTCTTCTCTCCGTCGGTACCCCGAAGCCGGAGCAGCGAGGCCGTCCAGTGCCCGTCGCCGGTTAAGCGAGCAGTTGGTCGGAGGACTTCAGTTTTTCGACCGGACCCCTAGGCTTCATCCATCTGCACCGCCCGCTAGCCCATCGATCAGGTTTCTCCCTCTCTTTCTCCCGCTCTCTCTCTCACTCTTATCTTCTTGGAATCAAGTGTGTGAGTGTTTCCTTCTTGCTGTTGTGACCTCAAAGGATGACGGTGGCGCTTCATTCGTTGGGTTCGCCCTGTCTTTACTCTCCTGCGGGCGATTCCCATCCTTCTGTCAGGTCAGTTTATTCTTGAGCCCTGGGTCATTTTTCTTTCTCTTTGATTGTGTGGCGCGGGGCAGCAAGCAGCAATTGCAACGAGTGAAAATGGAAAATGACATTATTCTTTTTGGGCAGTTGCACGAACAAGGTCTTCGTCGGATTGAGGCCCCATTCGACTGGTAAGTGGTAAACAACATCTTTTTGGTTCACCTGTTACTGTTTGTCCCTCTTTGTGGGTATTTCCAACGTCCAAGTTAATTCATAATTTTCTTGAACATGCGTTTTCGGACGCTTTTCTTTGCTGATGATATTCGTGCTTAGCTTTGATAATGTGTTATTTCATTCTATACCCCGGCAATTTTAAGCATCTGATTTTCCCTCGTGTGGTCGAACTTATCAGCGTTTGGCCACTGCCGGTCACGACGAAGAACTGGGTTTTTGTTTCATTGGAGTGTCAAATGTTAGCGTGCGGAAAAGAACTGGTTAGCCTGTTCCGGTATGGCCTTTTGTCACTTATGGCATGGTAGGCACGTTGGGACGTTCCAATGTCATCCATTGATCATGCTTGTATAGAATCTCTTTCAGCTGCGATCAATATCTTACGCTCTTGTTTTTAGAGTCAATGTTTGGCTTAGAAACATTAAAGCAAAAAGGTTTGTCTTCAATTCAAGATGTTGATCAGACAAAAGGATGTGGCACTAGAGGGGAACTTAGGTTCTCTGTGTAGACGTGTTTTGTCGTGTGAAGATCCTGAAGTTTTACTGCATATATGTCATACCGTTTCTTCACAAACTGTCTCTTTAGAACCTCCCATGTGAGGTGGTCTGTTTTTTAGGTACTATGAAGCTAAATAATTCATTTTATTCAGTACAGAGCTTCCAAAACATACGAAACCTGAGCATCTAGAAACTCTGGTTCAGGTTCTTTTGCAACAACTTGTTAGCATTTTCAATGCAAAACATGTATGCATGTAGAGATTCAGCTTAGTGAGAACAGATTGATGCAAGTCTCTCATCTGGCTTGATGTTTCATTTCAGGGAAACCTAATTTGACTGTTGAGTTCCATGATAAGGTGCAACAAAGTCTTAAATCAAGGTATTTTGGGCAATTTTGTTCTTTATTTCCTAAACTTTGAATTCTAGATATTTCAAAATCAGATCTCCTGAGCTTGTCTTAGGTGAGAACTGGAATATTTCTGATGAATGATAAAGCCCTATTCCTAATTTCCTGATTGACCGAAATCTAAATTTCTTTTAGTTATTCTTAGTTCTCTTTTGCTTGGTATGCTATAGTATCAACATTCTATTTTGTGCCTTAATAACTGTAAAATGGTGATACTGTGATTGTAGTTTTATGTTTTTACATAACTGGAATGGTATATCAGCTTTTTATTTTCTCTGGCATAAGGAATGGATAATATGATGGTAGAACTAATCTTGTTGTTTTCATGTTCATATCCATGATTTTTCATCAAGATTTTTGTGCTTTTTTTGAAATATTTAAATTGTAAAATTTGATTTTCTTCACTTTGAGAAAATTCTAGCACCATTATGCATTTCCTAATGTGGTCCCTACCCAAAAGCCTCTATAAGTGAGCTGTTAAATAATTTATTTGGCACCTGGGATGCTTTTTAGAGTTATAACTTATACCCGTGTATAACTTTTATGTAGGGCAGGGCTGTTGTGTATAATTGTATTTTTCATTGTTTCTTTGGGTGATTGAAATATTAAAGCAGTTATCCCAGATGTTGGATATATTTTCATGCATAGAAAATAATGGGATTTCAGAAAGACCTTCATCAATACTCTTGGTTTTGGATCTCTTCATCTTTTGGGAAATAATTCACCCACTATAATGTTGCAGCTTAGGTGATCTTAGGAAAGTTCATAATCATCCTTTTCTTTCTTTCTTCTTCTTCTTCTTTTTTTTTTTTTTTGCCGTAAGGAGTTGAAATTCTTTTGATTCTTGTCGATCAATTGAAGGGGATCAATGCTTGTTGCAATTGTTAAATTTCTTTGCATCCAGGTAGTCTGTGGTTAGTGTATGCACCACCTCATGGCTTGTCGTTGAGGTGTTCCTTTAACAGAGACTATACACCTTTCCAAATGACTAGTTTCCTCGTGAGATTTAATTTTCTAGTTTATTGATTTAATTCCTTTTTTTTTTGCTTTCTTTTCAATCGTATTCTTTGCTTCTGTTTCTTTGCATAGTGACCATGAATTAGACCCTAAAATGTTGATTTATGCCTTTTTTCTCTTTCTGGGTATATAGCATTTCTATGTGTGTTATATACATCTATACGTGTTTGAAGGCTGACTCAAAGCTTTCTTAGAGCTTGTAGCTAACTAATTGAGGGCTCACTGCTTGACTTCTATACATTTGTGGCCCAATCTGTAGAAGCCATCTTTTGTTGAGCTGGATATGTGTAGCTATGCATGCAGACTGCATTAGTTTCAATGTTGGAAGTGATGGAAAGCCATTTTCCAATGAAATAGAGTTAATTGGCATGTACCGTCCGCATCTAGTTGACTTTTATGAGCATTTTAGGGATACTCTGTTATATAAAGATTTGAAAAGTGAAAAATTTACAAAAACCACCAACTTTTAATGTAGTTGCAAAGAACTGCCTAATTTCATAAAATACTTGACAAAAACACACCTCCCGAGAGGAAAACATTAACATGTATTTTAAAAGACCATTTTACCCCTATTAGAAAAGAAAATGTGTTTTATATGGAGTTTTTCACAATCCATACGCATGTGAATTATTTATAAGGAAGGCAATATTTGTAAATGAATCAAACATGTAGGAGTTATTTTTTAATTTCTCAAATAAAATAATTGAATGTTTTCTGTTTTATTCACTTGGGGCCAATATAGCCTGCATTGGGAGAAAAGATAGGCTTCATAGTCGAGTGGATGATAATCTTCTTCCCTAGGAAAAACAGCATTTTGTAGAGGTTAGAATGTTTGGACTCTATTGGCTAATGGCATTTTGTGTCCATGTTCTCTTTAGCTACGTTTGTTTTTCTTTGCCATAAATGTAACAAAAGATATCAAGAATTAATGGGTAGCTGGAGCTAGTCCTCTCTTTATTCTTCTGAAGGGATTACCACAACAGTCACTGGATTTTACAACTATAGGACCAGCACAAATTTATGTTAAAAGCTATCCTGTTTCTCTGGCTCTGGTGCGAGTAATTCTGCAGATCAGTTACCTTTACATGCATTAAGCAGGACTACTGCTTTTACTTGTCAAATATGGTAGGTGCTTTAGGTAAGGAACCAAAATGGCTGATTGACTGTACATTTGGTGCAGTGGTATAAGCAGGAAAGCAACACGTGCACGTGTTAAAATGATGCCAATTGGGACACCTAGAGTGCCATATAGAACTCCTGGTGAAGGTTCATGGCAATGGGTTGATTTGTGGAATGCACTTGTAAGTAGCATTTGTCTCTCTTGTAGACCATATGCTTTGCACTGCGTGTTACAGGATAATTTAGCTGTTCTGGAATTCTTTTACTTGCAGTATAGGGAGCGTGTCATCTTTATTGGGCAACATATTGATGAGGAATTCAGTAATCAAATACTGGCGACAATGCTTTACCTAGATAGCTTGGAATCGTCAGAGAAACTTTACTTATATATCAATGGTCCTGGTGGCGATGTGAGTTGTATTTAGTCTTGAACTAGAGCAGGTTGCTTTTAGTTTGTATAGCTACGGATATGCTTATATCATAAGTATTCATTAGTGCTCTCTCACTGTTTCTCTCTCTTACTGGGGTCTTTTAACAGTTAACCCCCAGCATGGCGATATATGATACAATCCAAAGCTTAAAGAGTGCTGTTGGCACAAGGTGTGTTGGCTATGCTTATAATATGGCAGGGTTTCTTCTTGCAGCTGGAGAGAAGGTTTGTGAATTGGTCAAGTTTTTGTTGCAGACTTCAAGTCCATTTTTTTACGATGCCTTGTTTTTGCTGATTATTCTGTTCATGTTCCACCAAAAGGGTAGTCGCCTTGCCATGCCTCTGTCAAGAATTGCTCTGCAGTCACCTGCTGGGTCTGCTCGTGGCCAGGTCTGTTCTCGTTTACATATTAACTGTTATTATTCATGAGGTTTAGGAACTGTTATTCATGTGACTTTTTTATCCTGGCATCTGCTTGACAGGCTGATGATATTCAAAATGAAGCCAATGAGCTCATTAGAATCAGGGACTACCTATTCCAGGAACTAGCTACAAAGACTGGACAACCTGTAGAAAAGGTATGTTTCTTCGTTTGTATTTTTCAATAAAGCTGCAGTCCTTTTTTTGCTTTATTTATTTTTTCTTTCAAATTACTATATTGAAGATAGATTCTCCATTTTCTCTATTAGCGTCACCCACTAAATTCACTAGATGTATGGTCCCCCTTTCGTAGAGATATTATATCGTAAATATTACCATCTGATATAAATTTTCATCAGTTTCTTGCATTTGTTTCATTAGTCCCTATACATTTTGTTGCGGTTAAATTGGATAAGAATGCTCCCTTTTACTTTTTTTTTTTATTTAGATTTGCACTTCTGCATCCAGCCTTCCACCTTTGCAATCGTTTAGCAACTAATAGCTCTTGAGTGACAATTATCTCCTCTTTGGAAATTTTTCTGTTCACAGTACTAGTTCATGGTGTTACTGGTTTGCCTGGAGAGCTGGCCCTTGGGCCAGGCCAGGCCATAGGAAGTGGGGCTCGGGCTGGTCTGCAGCCCATGACTGCAGCTTGGTCCGAGCCTGATTGCCTGCACGGGCCCCGAGCCCGGCCTGGCCCAGCCTGGTTAGAATAAAAAATATATTTTTAATACAATTTAATATGTAATATAATTAATTGTAGTGAAATATATATGTATAATTAAATAAAATAATATTGAAAATAAGTTATTGGGCTGGACCCATGCTCAATTTTAGGGCCCAGGCCAGGGGCCGAGTCGGGCCAGTACCCGGTACCCGAGTACCTGGCCCGTTGCCCACTGGATGCCATCAGCTTCTTGAGATGTGAATGATTCATTGTATGCAGGCTTCTTTACGATTAAATGTAGTCTTGTGGTTCTCATGGTGCTCTTATGATAATGGTTTGCCATGGTTCAGAGATACACGATTCCTAGAAGTTTTCTGAAGCCACAACCCATAAACATATTATAATAAGTGTTCCAAGATTCTGTTTGATGTCCTTGCAAAGTTCAGTCTCCTTAAACCGCCCAACCTGTCATATGAAATGCGAAGACCACTACATATTGAGTACAAGTTTTTCTGAGATTCTATATCCTTGATGTTCAATCTCCCATAACTAGCTCCTACCGTCCTGCGCTAGTTATTTAGAATTTTTGGTGTTATTGATATGTTTTATTTGCAGATTAACTGTTTTGTATAGGCGTTGATATGTGTTGACACGGTTTCTATTTTTTTTTTTTAATTGCATTGGGGTGGTACAGGTGCATAAGGATCTTAGTCGGATGAAGCGCTTCAATGCCCAGGAGGCTCTGGAGTATGGGCTAATTGACCGCATAATCAGGCCGTCTCGCGCAAAGGCCGATCCTCCACGCAGGGGACCAGCAGGCGGTCTTGTTTAAAGGTTTCTCACAGGATTTACATTTGTAAAGATTGGAGATGAAAAATTTTCCCAACATGCATTCTCTTTCAGAGCGAGAGAAAGAATTATTAACTACTTCTACGCTTGTCGTTCCTGTTCCATTGTTAAAATGGCTAATTCCAGTTTTGCTTAGGCCGCTAGAAGGAAGTTCCTAACATAATTGGAAATTGCCGGTTGCATTTATTTGTTGAAACTCTTCACCATAGTTGAGACTATAACCCTAACAGTTATATATATATATATATATATATATATATATATATATATATATATATATATATATATATATATATATATATATATATATATATATATATATATATAGAGAGAGAGAGAGAGAGAGAGAGAGAGGGGTAAGCCGTAAGCGTAAGCTTCTTCTCTTTGTCCAATATCTGAAATGGGCAAATTCTTAATCCTCGACTCTTGTTTCAAATTAATTTTTAGAAATTAATTTTCATTTTTAAAAATAGGAGTACACAGGTTCGGGTGCCTTTAAAGTCTATTTGTATTAGATATCTAATTAAGCCCTCTCAAATATAAGGTCATCCCTAGAACCTTGTTAACATAAAACATCATTAAAGCAGGCACCTCTGCACAACGATTCAGGGAGCATTGGGATGAAGAATCTTGAAGAGTAGCTTACAAGTGTGTGTGTTTTTAATAGTTTTTAAATGTGTGCTTGTTGATTGAGTATTTAGACTTGTGCGGTTGTTTTACTATGGATGTTTAAAATCTCGACATAGGTGATTATTCAAGCTAATGGTGTTTAAAATGTGAGAATTATTTCACTTTTTAATTATTTAGGTAGAGAGTTGGAAATTCGAAATTTGGTGTTTATCTCTTTTCCAACTTATTATTACTTTAAAAGGTTGTATCATTAAATTCTTAAGACCGTTATTGGAGAAGGCATGGGTAGTGGGTGCATGTGACAATAAACAACACCTGACTTTGTGTGGTTTATGGTGCATATTACGAAGAACACCATGTTCTTGGGTTTCAATTCTTAAATGACAAAACAAATAAAAAATACTAGTTCGAGGCCTTTTGCTTATGTCACTAATTGTATTGTTTTGGCTTATTTACCATATTATAATTTGTATTACGTGCTTTCGCAAGTGGTGAAACAGATCAATTGGGTCCACTTGCACTAAAGTTTAATGGCGCGATGTTGTAAAAAAAAATTGGTGCGAGGCTTGTTGCACTTTAATAAATACACAATCGCAAACAAATGAAAGGGCGTAGTCAGAAAAACCATTTACCATTAAAAAAAGATGCAATGGTTTTTATATAAAATAAGAAAGGTCAGAAAACTGTCCACATGAAAACTTTCATGGTGTAAAGCATGGATAAAGTTTAAGGCATCCACCTTTCTCAAGGTTCGTCGCTTGAGAAAGGTCTGAGCTCTTTCCCGTTGCTACACACGGGCGATAGAGTTCCATCGGTGTACGAAGGTTCTCCTTCAAGGGGTGTAGCTTGTTTGTTGGAACTTATGGTGCCTCCATAATAGATGTTTCAATGACAGTCTTCAACCACTGGTTGGTAGATTCAAGAGAGATGTTTGGAGGAGTTGCATGGACAACTTCTCCTCTATCAAGTGGACTACTGAAAATGATATTAAACTGAGAATTTGGATGGAGACTGGTCTCAATACTGTGCACACACCGTTGGATCAAATAGAGAGGGGGTGCTAATCAACATTGTTAGTGCCTCTACTGGGCACGGTCCTAAAATCGCTGGCTTAAGCTATGTGGAAAATGGCCAAATGAGCCGTGTGGTCATTATCAATGCACGTGGTAGGATGCACGAAGGAAAAATGGCTGTCTTGGATCGCATTATCAGTTTTCATAAGGATTATGGTGGTGACAATGTTATTGTCTCCTCCATCAAAGGTTGGGTAAGGAAAACTAGACAACAATTGGAAGGAAGAAGACTTCATTCTAGCTAGAGTGGGTGTCTTCATCATTTTCACATGCGTATTTTTGTAGAGCAGGGAGCTGCGACTGTGGACATAGGTCGTTTGATTATGGAACATGCTAGTGATCCTCATGATTATTTTGCTGACTTGATAATGTAAATGCTTTGATTGCTGACTTGATAATGTAAATGTTTTGACTGTAGTATATGTTTGTCCTCATTTTTTGGTGAAGGGTTGGGTCAATCTTTTGTGCTTATAGTTGACGTTTTTTTTAGTCTTCCCTTGTATATATTCATTTTGTTGGAATAAAGGTAGGAGGCCTAATCCCCAAGCAAGCTTTTTACTTCAATTGGTTGGGCAAATAGTGGGTATCAGTTTGATTTTTATGGGTGTTGTTCTTCTCGATTACAAATGATAAAATAGTGACATTCAAAGACATGTTTGATTATTTTTCTCGACTATAAATGATAAAATAGTGACATAAGGACATGGAGGAAGGGAGCAGCGAGAGAGCAAAGCAACAATAACCTAACCTTCAATCAACACAATCTCACAAGTGGGCGGACTATTCGCCAAAGGCCACCCTTTGTCACTTTCTTCAAGCTTTCCAAGCAATACGCTCGAAACACGCTGTCTTCTCCGGCAAACCAAGAAGAAGGAGCAGCATTCAATTGAAAAAAGAAACAAGGAGATCACAGTTTGCCCGGGCCCTGTAATGCATGACAAACGAAGTCACCTAACGGGAGCGTACGGGAAATTTGACGTATCTGATTTTTGGGGCACAGACTGGACACTTGGTGGGATACAAACACTGCAACACTGTGTCTTTGTCTTGGGCATGGGCGTCTCTTTTGGTAATGAAGGCCCGACCAGATTCCAGACAAACAAGCGTGCTGGAAAAGCTTTTGCAGAGTCCAAAACAAATCCGAGAATGAGGGCACAAGCCACCGAGCCACCTCTGTCTTCCGTCGCAAGGAAATCCTTGGACCTCATGACTTGGAGTCTTCCTCTGCACAACACTCTCACTGATCTCCCCCTTAATGGGGGAGAAGGGAGCTTTAAATTGGGGAATCCCACTCCCCAAGTCCACGCATCCCAGAATCTGGCCGAAGCAAACTCGGGGGCGAAGAGAGGATCCAGCGAATGGGCATGGCGTGTGAAACGACATACACCCAAATAAAGATGGCACCTCCATCCATCCACTGGAAGGGAACGACGAAAGAGGTTCCGAGCATCCCCAAAATGGTGGTTCCTTCGGTGGTTGCTACTGTTTCCGTCTTAGGCTGCCTGCTTCAGGTGGCACCGCTAAAGAGCGGGCTCCGGTCTGCATTTGAGATGATTGGACTTGCTGCGTCCAGTCCTCTCTTGATGTTCTGCATGTGCAACATGATCGTCTTTCTGCTTTTGATCGTGGGCACCAACTCTGATTTAACGATCCCTACACAAAATGCCTATAGTTGCAGATCCAGCTCAATGGACTGTGAAGTTGCGGCTGTGGAAGATGCAGCAGTAGCATTAGAAGAGGAAGAAGAGGAAGAAGAAGAAGAATCCGATGATGAATTCAATAAGAAGATTGAAGACTTCATAGCGAAGATCAAGAGAGAAAGAGAGAGGGAGGAGCGATGTTAAGTCGAATGCGCCTTCTGGTTTTCCCGACTTTCAACAGTGATGACTGATGAGAGTGTTTTAGTCGACCAACCATGTAAAAGAACCTCTTTCCATTTGCCACTCAAGAAATTTATGTCCATTTCATCCGAACTGAAACCAACATCTAGATTGTTTGAATTCAGGAGAAAGAATGGCGCTTCAAATTCTAAATGGGTTTGAGGACGATGCCGTCGAGAAATTTTCAACTTTCTTCCAACCAAGAAACAACAATTTTCCGTTACTCTTCTTCTCCTAACCTGAGAAAAATGGAGAAATTTGTGTTGCGTTGCAGTATAGTAACAAGAACTGGCGTCACGAAACATTGAATTCCGAGATCGATATCGGCTATGAGAACAAGCAGAAACAAGTTAATGAACGATTAACTCCCAAGTTGCCACCAATTTCCTTCAGCAAATGAGGCAGCGCTACGTACAAACCGAGAACGAATCTGCAACATTGTAAATTCAAAAATAAGGTGAAAATTTTAAATAAATCTGCAACGAATTGAAAAGGGGCTGATCCAATTCGAATGGGCTGATTCAAACCGATTCCGGCCAAATCTTTACAATATTGGGCAAAAGTATGGACTTCACGAATTGGCATGTACGTAGTTATCACAACAAAATCTTAACAGTAGGACTTCTTACATAATGTCATTCTTTATCACAATCTATATATCATATCTAATGACGAAACAATGAAATAAAATTGAAACTTCGTAACGACTTTACTCCGCTCAAGTTCGGGCCTTGGTTGAAAAGATCTCAACCCGCCTCCTACCAACTTCAATTTTAAAATGCTAGGAACTTAGATAACTAACAACTATAACAAACCCTTTAGTAAGTGATTGAAGATCTCTTTCAATCTTCAGTATAAAGATTAAATTTTTTGAGGTGTTACAATCGACTTCTCTTAAGGTACACATGTTCGTGTATGTAGAAACTCAAGTTTGAATGTTGAACCATGCTCTAATATCACTCATTTTAACCATCCCATTTGTAAGCCCTTGAAAATTTCATACAATGTTTAATACAATACTAAACTTTTGGGGTATTACAAAATTTGTGTTGGTAAAGGTTAATATATATAAATAATAAAAGTGAATGATGATCTTCACTTTGTATGCCTACCATATTAATTTTCATTCTAGTACGATACACTTCTCTATCCATCAGGTTGACATAATGAACCACCTATAGGTTGATTGTACCAATTGTAAATCAATTTGTGTCTAAAGATTATTTGAATTGATTTAAAATTGGTATAATCAACCTGATAGATGGTTCAGTATGTCAAAAGTTAGTTTTGGAAAACAAAGTACAACTTATAGTTCTCCTTTTTTAAAAAGAATTATATATACATGATACTTTATGAACTATTGAAAAAAATTGATTTAGTACACATAATGAATGCGAATATACCTTAAATGAACTCAAATAAAACTTGCTGCTAGGTGATGGCACCACTGCTAAGCCTTGCCATTTAATACCTTAGGACAGTGATATTCCTTTGACCGTCAAAACAAACGATGATTCTTTTTGTCAGAAAAAAAAAATAATTTCCCACTTTGTTACTTCACTAATTTCCTAATTTCTTGTCCATAAGGCACACAAGGATTAGAATAATTTTACATGATTAGAATTATTTACATGTAGACAGTTATCACGATCACCCACGCAACTTGCTACCAGCATAATGCCCCAAGGGCAAGGAGCATAGCCTAGCTGATTGGACTAACATGTCATGAAAGTTTGGTTGTCAAATTTTTATGAGCATTATTTTTTTTAGTATAAATGATAGATACTCAACACTCTAGTTGACAGGTGCTCCACCCAAATTTTGAAGCAGTCCTAAACCCCAAAAAGTAGAAGAAAAGGTAGAGGAGCTTTGGCTGACAATTAGGTTTAAAAATCTCATCCCATTCTTCACAAGTGACAGCTGACAATAATTACAAAAGCTATCTATCCTGGACCTTGTCAATTTTCAAATGGCTTCAGCATGCAGACCAGAAATCATTTGGAACATCACCATTGGTGAAGCTTCGTCTCATACATACTAGAAGTTTCCAAGAAGCGAGCATAAACTAATCGAGTGCATAATCTTGAACTTTCTCAACAACAAATCTACCACGCCTTAAGCGCGCGCAAACATCGCTCGAAGTTGCAATGCCATGAGTACTATTAATAGGAAATGAAAAAGACAGTGATACAAAATAATGTGAACTTAGGAGGCCGGAAGTTTTTTGGAGAAAATCCATTCCATCAGTCCACAAATGTAACCCAGCCTTCATTCCAGTACTCCATTCCTCTCACTCAGGATGCAGAGAGAGAGCAGAAAATGAAACGATCAGAGTCCTCTCCGCTTTGTCTGCTCACAATTCTAGGCATTCTGGGTCTGCCCATTTCTATTTTCCAAGCAAACCATGATCATCACTGTTCTAAAAAAAAAAAGCCATCTTTGCGCACACTCCACGCCTCAGATTTTGCATAAGCGTCTGCATTGTCGCTTGTGTTTTGTTTTCCTACATTCAAATGGTCAAAGTATGCTGAGGCTGACAGCCACATACCGGATTATCCAATCATGCAAGAAAATATGGATGTAGAGAGGTAGAAATTGGAGGTAACTGAGAAGAATTATGGGAGACGAATGACAAGACAAGGGAAACTACAGAAGAAGGTTGGCGGCATGGAAGATTGCGTGACAATGAACAGACAAAAGAAGGTGACAGAATGCTCACAAAACCGTGCAGTGAAGAGGAGCAAGGAATTGAAGAATTCAATAGAAGAGTAGAAGAATTTATCCGCAAAGTTCACAAACAAAGGAAGAAGAGATTGTCTGACTGCCCATTACAGGAAATTTTCCAGATTCAGAATGCTTGCGAGCAAAGACCTGTCTTAATTATCATGTACACCCTCCAACTCTGGAAGCAGCCATGTACAGAATTTCAAATGCCATACCTGAAAGTTTGGAGTTTGTCACTGAGACGCTTCCCACAGAATGGGAAAATACTGCAGTTGAACTCTGTATGCAATTCAACAGCAAATTATAGAGTTTGGTGTGGTCTCTCTCTCTCTCTCTCTCTCTCTCTCTCTCTCTCTCACACACACACACACACACGCACACACAAAAAAAAAAACTAACACATTCCATCTGTAGCTTCTTTCTCCATTTGCAAACAGCTCATTCGGTAACATGATGGAACCCATATGGATGGTTTGATACTGCATCAGGGTACTGATAGAGATCAAAGTTCCTCTGCCCAAGCAAATTCAAGAGATACACCCGCAGAGGCCACAATGAAACACATTAACGAATGTTTAAAGATGACAGTAGATATAAACAACAAAAGTCTCTCAACATCATTAGGAGAGAGGAGCAAGATATGCATAAAGTTGAGGGACTATTTTTGGACAATATCATCAGCTATCAAAGAAGAAAAACAGTGCAGTTACAATTTCTTGCACAACTTAGCATTGGTTCAAAAGGAACTTGATTAGAGCATAAACATGAAAATAGGTACCAAGCATAAAAGAATTACCTAAAACACCAGCTGCTCACCAAAGCTCAATACACGACCAAGGCACATGAAAGATGATCCTTACCATGCGAAATTGGAGTTTACAACAAAATCAAGCCACAACAAACGAAAATAGATACTCAGTATGAATACAACACGTACCAGACTAGTCGTAGGTTATATGTCTGATGTCAGCGAGAGATACATTATGACTATGATCCTATGATATCCTAATTAGTCCAGTGAGACAAATGCCTGAAAAGCCATGGCATCAATCCTGCATTCACTTCGAAACCAGTCAAACCTCACAAATTCTTGAGAGCCAAATGACATCATTCATCACTCGGATGCCACAGCACAAAAGTTTTACACTGCTATAAACCTGCCATATTCATCTTTAAAGGAATCATATTTAGTCCAAACCCCTCCAACTGATTAATGGCTTGACTGGCTATCCTTTGGTAATGAGTCATTAATTGAATCTCTTGATTCAGGTACAGGGTTCGTGGGAGTCCATCCATCATTTTGGTAAGAAGCCACAGGTTTATGCTGATGATTGGAAGAATCTGGTTGGTTCTTCTCCTCATAATTCCCGTCCATCCCTGAACATGAAATAGGAATTGCAGCTGTTGCCGCAGTTGAACTGAACATCTGTGGCAGAGCATCTGGTGCATCAAATTTTGACTTCTTAATCTGCTGCTCCTGATGGTTTGGCATAAAACTTCCTACCACAATCTGCCAAATTTACCAATATTAAAAGGGTCAATAATTGCCGAGTAATTTGTTCTGCTGTGGAAAGAGATTGAAAATTTTGTTGATGCAACGTCTAGCCAAACTAAGGAAGTTCATAAAGTCAAATTAAAGATGTGCACAATTACATAAAATCAAACTATTAGTTTGTTCAGATCTTGAAGGTCCCTAAAAAAGTTCAACAGATTAACAACAGGTCAAGAATTAAGAATAAGAAGTAAATTCCATAAAACAAGAGCCAGATTGCTAGCAAGTCCTGGTCCAACCTCTGCTATATCAAAAGGTCAACATGCTTACCAGGTTCGTTGAAGTATAAACATGCTAATACTAAAAAATGAGCGCAGAAAAGCCTAGGGAATTAGGTCATGAACTGCCTGTAGCATGCCCCTGGAAAAGGAAAGGTTACCATGCTAAGCTAGCCTGGCCCAAGTATCTCTTTGTAGTATGCTTCACTAGTAAGCCTCCCTATGGGCATTCTAACCCCGTATGGGTTGTGCCAACCAAAATACAGATAATGGTACATAGATATGATATAAACATTTCATGTCACTTTATGGATGCATCAAGTCCCACACCCTCTAACAATGAGTGCCGGGAATATGGCAGAACCTACTCAATTTCAACTCCTACTCGATCTAGTTTTAAGAATATAAGCCATGATATCTTCTTGTCCAGTTTCAAGTTTTACATATCAGAAGTATATTTTTGCAAGAAATACAGCAAGTACCTGAACAGGACTAGCAGCCGTCAGTAAACCAGCAACACCCCCTCCTACAACACGTCCATCTGGACTTGCCAAAGAAACACTCAGACCCCCAGTTCTACTCCTATGTCCACCAGTTTCTGTCAGCATAAATGATCCAGACAGGGAAAGTATTTCAAAGCGCCCCTGCAGGGAAAAAGAAAAAGGTCCTGTTTTCTGTGTTTCCGTGAAGGGAAAAAACAAAACCCATAAAGAACCAGCAACTCCATGAAAACAATGAAGACACATCACATACAAGAAACATGAATAGTTTGTAACTTTCTCTAGCTTTATGACATTGCACATGCCTGCATATATTTCAAGCTCAGCAATGAAGCTCTAACTGTTGGTAAAACATTTCGCCGTCAAAATTTATCACTCAAGGACTCATAAAACAGATTAAAACTTAATGCATGAAGTTTCAAACATAAAAGAATGGTAAAAGACCCAACAACATAAACAAATGAAGGTACAACCGTACAACTTCCTACTCAGTAGGCAGTGTTGTAAGCAACCTGCCTACCTGTTTAAGTCAACGTTTGTTAAATTGACTACCCTTCATAATGTCTAACTAGATTTGTGAGGATAATATCTACTTTTAGAATATATAAACATAACATAGCCATTATAGTGACAGCTATTATGAGTTTAATTAAGAATATGAAATTACGGCCTCTGGTTCGACTAAAGACAAAAGCAAGATTGGCCCGTTCAATTGGTTAAATCTATCTACATAAATCCACATCATGCTGGTGTAAGAACAATTATATATAAAAAAGGGTAACCTACTTTTTCCCACATAACTCCCACCCTTCGCACCGTCGATAGCACATGAGAGCATGTCCCTGTTGATACTTGTATAGCTTAACAGGTAATACCACTAAAAATGAATAACTAGATAACAAATAAAGAAAACACAACCAACTGCCAAAAAAGAACACGGTGACACCTAAACTGATTTCCAAATTACAAAATCATAAGTAGTAGACTCTTATTAAGGAGTAATTTCACATTCACAAGTGAACAAGGTTTATTATTTATCTCTGATCCATATCTTTGGTCCCTTACACAGTTTAAGTTTTTCAAGTCGAAACATGAAGCCAAAAGTCTATTAAGACCATGAAATAATCTTCAGAAATGCAGCATCAAGTATTAGAAGATAATGCACCATCTTCCAGGAAGATCCAGAATCAACTTATAAACTAGGCACTGTTTGTGAACTGGAGTAAGCATACCTCATAAGTTAAAGTGCCGCCAGAGGAATCTGGTTGTCGAAGAGTGACATTAGAAATGGCACCATTTGCAGAAAGAACACATATGGCTCGAGGCCCCTTTTGTGAAAAGGACATGATTTTCATTGTTATGTCCTATTACGGGAAAAAGAAAAATAGGGTCAAGTAAGTAGGAATTTCATGAACCTAGACATGCAATGCAACACAAATCAAAACCTGAATAGACAGCTCCTTGACAATTCATGGAAGTTCTATAGCAAAATCAATATAAACTATAGGACATGACGATCCAAAAAAGAACCAACAGCAATTGAAAAGCCAAAAAAGTTAAAATAGGCCAAGGAAGCCCAATAATGGGATAAGATAATCCAAGACAAATTCAGCCAAGATACAAGATCATAAATAGGAGAAGTTCCATCTTCGACCTCCCTTTTTCCCTATAACCCCAAAATCCTTTTTCTGACTTTCTTGGTATGGGTCATTACAATAATGTAAATATAAAAAATTCCACATTCAGCTTTCCTTTTTACCCTAACCCCAAAATCCTCTTTCTGGTTTCCCTTGTGAGGGCCATGGGTTTCCTTACCACTGCTTAAAGCTTCAAACCCAGGTTAATGTCTCAGTGAAATTATGGCAGATGACTGTGGCATAATGTCGCATCATTTCCTTTTCAATTAGATCAAATAAATAGATTTTCAAATTTCAAGGACAATTGAAGAAGTTAGAAAGACCAACTTTTCAAGCTGCCAAACCATAATCTGGTCTGTGTGACCTAATGAAGTGTGTATAAACAACTAAATTCTTCTTTAAACAATTGACAGGTTAATGCTTCTTCATCCTGCATTACAAGTGATCTCAAGGCATTCCATAAATAAATAGTTAACAAAAAGACAGTACACATAATAGTTAACTGAATCACCTATCATAACATAATAGTGGTACTATGTTCAGAATAAAGAATGTTAATGTTGTACTAAGTAACTGTACATATGAACCAAAGGAACCCACTGTGGTATTGAAGCACTCAAATAAGAATGAAGTTCTTTGAGAAATAAATAAAAGAGGAAAAAAACAGCACAATTACACAATTTGAGTGTGGAAAAAGAAAACCTTAGAGAAAAAAGGAAGGAAGAGAAGGAAAAGAAGCACCAGTGGTACCATCAGTTACCTCTCCTGCAGCAATAGTGATCACATGGGGAGTGAAGCCGCCTCCAGCTGAGCTTGCAATCCATTCTCCTATTAAAAATGCAAACTCTAATCAAGCAAAGGACCAGCATACAAAAAAGCAAAATAAAATCATGGTAATGGCAAGTACATCTATACAATTTTGTGGCTTACTAAAGGACATGCATGTCGGAAATGCGGTACCAGAAGACAATATTAATAGTTCAAGCTCCTAAATTCAATCCTAAACCCACAAATGTCAACTTTGTTGAACGGTCAATACTTAACAAACTTCATTTCACTTGGGAACAAATGGAGTGAAGTATGTACATCCAACAATGAACAAATAAAACTCCACACCGCAGGCCCATCTGGCTGCATAAAGCAGATGATTAATTGTTTACTAGGTTATTAGACCATGCTGAAAGCCTGAAAACATAGTATATCTAACCATAAGCCTGTCACCTATTTAAGTAAATACCACACATGTTATACACTTTCTAAGCCTCACTGATGTGAAGCAAACCAAAAAGTGGATATGCAACTAAGCACGCCTAGTAGCCTTACAGAAAGATAGACTTGTTACTCTGCAACTATAAAATTGATCCAAAAGCGTTAAAGATTTCATGCAGAACACTGTCACTGAAACAACTACAAACTTCCCCCAAAAGCTTGAATGGGAACGGCCTCCTTAAAGCTTCCAATGCCTAAATAGTTTTAAGGAAATGAACAACAAGCACAAGCCTGTGCCAAGCTTCAGAAATCGACAATGACGTGCGTTCTATGCGAAGCCCAAGCTAGCCTGCAGGTAGCACATGTTTTTTGGCTGGCATAGATTAGATATATGCATCAACAAGAATAGTGGAAATTATTTTCACTAGAATTAGAAATTAATTGAAAAATGATGAATTACAAATACCCTCGCCATGTTGTGAAAAAGTACATATTATAATTAATTTCCAGAATCCCCTTTTCTTCCCCAGCTATCTGACTTCATCATCGTCAAGAATAAATATAGTTTCGGGTAAACGGTTGTACAAGAGCAGACCGATAAAAAGACAAAAATCGGGCAAATATCAAATGGAAATTTCCAAACAGAACAACGACGGTCTTTATTTAGAAATCTGCGGAGTTAGAATAATGCTAGGATCAATAGATTATTTGTTTTTAGCTAAATATTACCAAGATAGACTACATTTCAAAATAGTTCATGTACGTATCCATGTTCTTTTGCCACAGGCCAATTACCTTATGGCATTTTTACTTTCACATAAATAAAAATTAAAATCAGCCGGTTGCTTTCTCTTTGGCATCGGACTTCTCTTGCTTCCCGACAGGCCGGGAGTTTCACTTTAGGGCTTCAGCAGCATTTCATGCCAATAATCCTTTTATCATGGAAATATCTCTTCCGGTGAAACTGGCCTTCTCATCTTAAAGTGAAGCGGGTGCTAGTACTTAAGAATAAGCGCATGTAGTTTGTTCAATCTCTCTTTCAAAAAAGGAAAAAAAAAAGTTTGGTACCATGAACAACGTGACCAGCAAAATGAGCTAGATATTTTCCTGCTCTCAGGCAAATCTCAAGCAGAGATGAAACCGCAAGCCAATCTTTCCTTGGCCATTAGTCCCCAATGTATAGGTGAAAGATCCAGAACCAGGTTGAAGTCTTATAACCGTCCAAAGTGTGTAAGCATCGTTAAGGGTGCAGCTGCGATATCGTTACAGTTTTCAATAGATACGCGACACCCTTTTTGTTGCCAAAAGCTCACGCTCTCACGCCAACCACCATTCAAGATACAGAAGCCACTAAACTCTCGCTAACGGATTCAAAAGGCAAAAACGACCGAGAATGAAATACAATTGCAGGCATCGTGCACATAACCTTTTCACTGCAGTAATCACCTATTAGAAGTACCCTAATCATGTCTAGAAAGGCAACTGGGCAGAGGTTTTTGTTGTATTAAGAGGGTGGTTAAGACGCCTTAACGGCTTAAGCCTACAACCAAATCTCAAATACTGGTAACTTTAGTGGAAGAAGGAAGGAGGAGGTCAACATCCACCACTTCCAATTAATGAGTATTGACAAAGGAAAGATGGCCCCTTGTTTTCTCCGTAGCGTCACTGTCATCACCAAGAGTTCTCAGCGCAGAGCACCAAAAGTTACCAAGTGGGCACTGATCCAGGCGACAAAAGTGAAATGGGCAAAGAGGTCTCCTGCCGCAAAAGGACGCATCTCTGAATCCATCTGCAAATCCCTGAGCGCTTCAGAAATGGAACCAGACTACCAGTTCCTTGAAGCACTTAGGCAGCCCACGAAAATCTGTCGCTCTCGGTGAGTTATGTGCACAGTGCATCTGCTTACATGAGAATGGGCCCAAGAACCCAAACAAGGGATGGAAGCACACCACAAGCACGTCATTGAGTTTGACCGACATGCCCCCTAAAGGAGTGGGGGAGATACAGGTGGACCTAACGGAGTATCTGCTCTACCGTCGAGAAGTTATTGGCCCAAAAGGGAGAGAAAACAACAGATAGAGAGAGAGAGAGGTCCTCTCCCTACGAGACTGTGATCCTCAAGATCTGGATGACCCACCAACAGACATCCTGCTCCCCATCTTTTCACCCATTGACCCAGAAAATAAAAGTCAAAACAAGCAACATTTTCGAGCCTACCCTAGCATTCTACCGGAGCAAAAATAAAAAAGAAGCCACCTCAGATCCCAAAAAACTAGGGTTTTGCAGAGAAACCACCCGAAATAGGGGAAGAAAGGGGGAAAGTAACCATGGGTTCTTCACGGGTGGGAGGTCTGGTGTTACCTAGAGCTGCTAGGCGCTGCTTGTTGCCTGAGCCAGGTGGCCGCCCTCTACTCCGTTTCGAGGAGAAGGGTCCGGGCGACGACGCCGAGATTGGAGTCAACGCCAGGGCCATGCCATCGTCGCGATCGTACCTCCGGGGCCTACCACGCTTCTTACCGAAGCTCGTGGCGAAGCTCATCATCCCACTCGGAACCCCTCCTCCTCCGTCGACGACGGGAGGACTCTCGCTCCTGGCCGCCGCTGCCGCCGCCACCGCATTATAAACGCCTCCGCCCCCCGTCGCCACCGCGGCAGGCCCATAGCTCGCTGCCGGATCCGGTGCACCGGAACTCGCCCCTTCTCTCCCTTCCATGCATAGAAACTCTCCCCAGCAGAGTCACAAAAGGAAGAAAGACAAAACTAAAGAAAGGACAGCTGCAGATCACTGAAAAGCGCGCACAACTCCTCGGTCTCAAACACTTCTAGACGAACGCCATCCCCGAATGGCTGCAGAAAGCGTCCCCGGTCACAACAAACGGGCCGGCAGCTCCCTGAACCGAGAGCTGGAGTACGGCCACCGGAAAATGGTGGGTGTGACCGGATTTCAAACGCCTGGATACCGCCCGAAGGAGCGAAGCATGAGGGGTGGTGGGGCGTCAAAATATGGGGGAAATTTTGTGTGTTATTTTAACCCTGGGGGAATGCCAATCCCCCAAAGATACGTTTGCGAAATTTTTTTTTTTTTAAAAAGAAAACCATGCCCGACATCGAAATTAAATAAAAAAATAGCAGAGATTAAATGGCATTTAAAAAGGGAAAAGGAGACGAGGGAAAGAGACCGGCAAAAATAAAAATAATAGTGTTCTTTCTTTGTCTTCCTTTCCCCCCTTTTTTTTTCCGGCTAAAGGTGACAGGCGAACGTTGAAGAACTCCTCCGACTCGGCCTTTCCTTTTCGCTTTTCTTTTTATTCCCCTTTCTGCCTTCATTGCCTTCCACTCCCGTGCTTCCTCTCCTACCTTCCGGAGTTTTCAGCCTCAGTCTCTCTGCCTCTATATCCGCGACTCTGCAAGTGATGCTGCAGGAAAAAGTCGGAAATACCCCCCGCCTCCCCTTCCACCTACACGCTGACAGAAAGGTACGGTAGACCTACTTCCCATGGTCTTGGGATTCTGCAGAGATTGATCGTGAAGAAAGACGTGGATGTTTCGGTCATTTCATCTATCTCTCTCTCTCGCTCGCTTCTCTGCGGGTGCGGGTGGCCGGCACATGATGGTCATTGGTTGTTGGTAGGGTTGTAGGAAGTACTTCCCGGGAATCACTTTATCAATTCAGGATGCCCATATGCTGCTAACTTGGCACTTGGCAGACATTCGAAAATTGAGATCAGACAGCGGGAATCAGTTCTTTGTTTTTAAACAAGTTTTTTGAGAATAATGCATGATTTGAACCAACTGGAATCGACTTGATTCAGAAACAACAGGCATCGATTATTCACCGGCTCCCTCATCAAATGGAAGCGTCCCCAATTTCATTACTCTCATCCATCCCTAGATTGGATGATTCGTCAGGTGGGTCGCCGGCAGAAAGAACTTAGCATCTCGAGGATTCGATGGCCCAAGCTGAAGACAGGCCCGCAGCACTCGGCTTCAGCTGGGAAGTCATCGTTCAGATCTGAGAGAACCGGTCATGTACTAAGAGGACCTGGCGCCTGGCCTCCCTCTCTCTATTTTATATTTACCTATTTACGCATGCGTTCAAAAAGTCAAGGTTTCACACATACACGCGCTAAGAACAGTTGAGTGTTGCTGGTCAAAAAAGCAGGTATTGGCATCCATCATTTTTTTGCTTTTACTTATTTAATACGGCACACCTCTATGAAAGCTCAGACTCTCTACGCAAGAGAAATAAGTTGGAATTAAGTACAGGGTTGGCTTTTAGCATAAAGGGATATGAATGGAGGCAACTAGATTTAAAAAGTCTCAATGTGGGTTACAACCTATCCATACAGAAGCCAAATCACGTTCTCATCCTTCTCGCTTGTAGTCCTGCTTTAAAAAGTTGCTTTGTTTGTTACAATGGAACGACCGACAGGTATTCTTTAAACAAAAACACCCCCTTCGGGGTAATAATGCCTGTGTCATAATCTCAAAAATATCTGAAAAAATTAACCTGTAAATTACAAATTCCCCATTTTGAAGAAACGCGGAGCCGCAATTGAAACCTCATCACTTTGACTTCTTCTTCTTCTTCTGCTTGTTCCACTTGAGATAAATTTGGTAAGCCAAGCCACCAAACACCATGAACACGCAACCCCATTGCTTTGCAGACAACGGATTACCACTCAACAATGAGGATACAACTATACTTACGAACTTGCGGGTTGTTGTAATGGTGGTGTTGGTTAGGGATCCGAACCTACTGATGGTCATGAAGATAAAGTTCTGTCCAACAGCGCCACACATACAGAACAGGAAGATGTCCCATGCTGCTTCCGGGTGCTCCTTGCAGAATTGAATTGCCTCGTAACCAATTCCATGAGACCAACCGAACATGTAGAGGCCGTTGTATATAATTCCCCACAGGTTCATGCCAAGCATGATATCCCACGCAGTTGTCTTCGGGTACCTTTTAAATGTCACAGAGTCAATAGCATCAGCGTCTATAAAGTGAACCAAAGAAGGAATCAGATTCAAGTTTTTTAAACTTGACAAAGAAATGACTGGAAGACACCACAATTTCCTTAGTCGATCTTTTTGCAAATACATAATCGGTGTTATCCCCCAGTTTTTTCATTTAGAAAAGAAACTAAGTCATTAGGCATGGCATTTTTTTGCAAAATAGATGCACTTCCCTTTGTAATAGCCTAGAGCATTTGGTAGTCATTTCAACTGACTTACCTTAAAGTCAGCGAATCTTGAGTCGCATTAGTGAACCCATCCAATGCCAGGTTGAGAAAACACAATCCATAACCAAGAGGTGCATTAGGGTGCGCAAGCTTGCTAATGGTCTTCGAGCTAGTCTGTAGAAAACAAAAAATCAGTAAGTGGTTAAGATGTCTGTGGAAGAACAAAAGGAATCTTAAGTGCATAAGATCTAAACTTCAGCATGACACAAAAGTAAGGCCATTTTCTACGACAGTAAAGACCTAGACTTTCAGCGGAAGAAATTACTTAGTGTAGGTTCATCTGGTCTGATAAACGAATTACCTTTAGTAGCGCAAATGCAGAAACACCTCCCGCAACAAGAAGCGTGCAAACATACTCAGAAAATGTGTACTTGATCCCATAAACAAGAGTTCCCATTAACATCACTGCAATCAAGCAAGGAAGGACAAAAATTTCACATAAAATCACTTGCAATAATGCCAATTATTATCTTAAAAATTATGATGCTAAAAGCATGGGAATATATTGAAACATATGCAATATATATACTTCATGGAAATATATGTTATACATAGACTCAAACCACTGAATATAATATAATGCCCCAAGAAAAAACTACTCAAGAACCATGAAAGATCAATGTGCCGTAGTGTTGATCCCATAAAGTACAATTTTAATGCTAGTTCTATAGGAAAACATCATGAAGATGATTCCCGGCAAAGATAGACAACCATCTGATAGAGGTGCATAGGCATGTGATATTTAATGTAAATAAGTTTGATCTCAAGCTATGCCTGTTAACGAGTAACTTAATAGCACATAACGGTGCAACTGTTGTATCCTGAATCCTGAACCGTCTATCAGCCCCCACTACTACTCAAATCTAATTGTGTATGACGACATGCCATTGTCTATAAATTTGATTTGCATAAGTACATTCCAAGTTTCAGTGTTGACCAGAGAATAAATTATGTATTCATGAAAACGTAATAGTGTGTGGCTTTGACTCCCAACTCCTTTTCCTAAATAGTAAATACAATCCTTCATTTTCAGAAAGTTGGCTCAACGAAGAACCATATGCAGCATACACATCCACTGTCAAGCATACACTGTATAGCTCACCAACTTATGCCTAAAAAAATAAGTAAAATATGTAAAGAACTTTGTTTTTCGGAGACATGACGATGGTTTCAAATTCTATGTGTACACATAGGAAACGAACTTATGTCAGGTAATCATCTAAATAATCTCGACTGATTTTAAATGCAGGGAGTTGCTTCGTCAACAACAAACTCAGACAAGTTTTCTTAATTGACAGACTTCTGATTGAGGCGTGGATACATGCTAACAAACTTGACCAACTCTGAGGAACAGCAACCTTTCTTTAAATGGTCAAGCAATTAAAGATCCATTCACCAGTTGGCTGAGTTCTAAGACCCGACCATAACCCATGAGACTTCCTAGACACAAAGTAATAAATTCATAAACCAAACCATGTTTCAAAGACTGAGTCAATCCAAAGTGGGTTATCCTTAGATGAGTTGTTGGTTATGCCTTTTAGACACTCTTAGTCTTAGAGGTCTAGGCTTCAGGAACCAGTTATGCCCTGACACTGGCCTCCTTAGCATAGCACGAATCTGCCTATTCTCAAACCTCAGTATCTGACACAATTGCAAATGAATTTTGGACATTCCGTATTTAGATTATGGTCACTAGAAAAAGAAGTTTAACACTAGCCTCTCATGCTTTTTTTGTTTTCAAGCTTGGATTATTTTGTGAATAAAAATGAAAGTGTCCTCATGTCCGATGCCGACAGTTAGCAGGAGTGCGGGAATAAATGGGCCAATGCCATGAAGCAAGTATGAAATTCATCTGATTTAGAGGAGGAACCCAAGTTAACATTATGAATCTTCATTAACATTAGAAATATAAGAAGCTCACCAGGAATCATTTTTGAGGATTTTGCAAGAACCTGAACAAAAAGAAAAAGGGCAACGCAATGTTATTTTTGGTCCTGCAGCATTTGGATATTTAACAATAATTTAATTGCCCAGCTGATATTTCACAACTGACAGTCTGACATCATAAAACTTGTCCAAATAATAGCAATAAATGAAGACAAAGTTAAAAATAATAAAAAGAAGAAGAAGAGATAGGCAACAATCAAGCAAAAAAAACAAAAGGTATTTTACTATAATCGTACTAAATTAATATGAAGAGGATGTAATAATTAACTGACCAAACATTGATAATAACACAATCAACTGACTTTTTTTTTTCTTGGGTGTTCAAAGAAAAGAAAAAGAAACTCAATTGGAAGGCAAGTTTGAGCAGTAATAAATATGGAAAGGTTTTCACCAAAATGCATTAGAACCATGACTTCTGAATTTAAATCATCTTTGCAATAAACCATTAGTAAGGACATATGTGATTAATCTTCAAAATAAGCTGAAATTAAGTAAGTAGATGGAAAACCAAAAATGTTTTACTACTGCAAAGTGCAAAGACAAGAAACTCGAGGTTTGACTAACAAAACACTGGCAGATTGGTCAGCCGAAAGAAGCAATAGTTGCATGATCTACAGGGAGATGATTAAATTCTTAATTAAATTGACTTCCTTAGGTAATGTCAGTGAAGTAGGAGATGGTTACAGACGAGGCACTTGGAAGTGGGGCTTTTGTTTATTTCTGAACTGGTTAGAAGAAACAAACTACTACACAAAGGTCAAACATGTCAACTAAAACAAACCATGAGACAAGGATTTTACACGGAAAGTTCCCCCATGGATAAACATGGCAAACTGATGAAACCTACGAAATCAAGTAGACACTAGTACAATATGCTATATTCAAGGCTTAGATCAGGTGGCAATAAATGAAACAGAGCAATTACGAGAAATGATTCTCCAACATACCGGTATCATCACCAGAGACTCTAAAGAGAAAGGGAACATCTGCATACCTGTGCAGGATAACTTATGTATTTCAATGCTTCAATCCCCATTGCTGGACCGATCGTGTTAGTGATACTAGGACTCCAATAACTCCACCATGGGGCACCTCCCTTACTTCGAGGGGACCACAGCTTTATCACTTTTCAAGGAACCAAAAACCAAAATAAGAGAATGGTAGAAGGTCAAGCTTTACTGTTAAAAAGAAGAATTCAACGCAAGTCAGACCACATAGATCAAGAAGTTAAGCGTGCTTACTCATCAGTGACCAGATGAAACACACAACAGCTTGAGCAAAATTTAAGAATGACAGGTGCTCAAATCGTTTGCCGTCAGGACCAAAACGCTTGGTTGATCTAGCGAATAGAGAAGGAAACATGAAAAAAAGGAATTATTAGGAAGAAGATACCTGCGGAATATATTTCAACAGCTAAGAGGGAAAAATAACTAGATAACCTACTAACGAAAAGCAAACACATCCCAAGGAATAATATGAAACAGAAAAAGTAAGATATGAATCTCAAAATTAAAGCAAAATCCATGAGATAATGTCCTAAACCGAATTAAAAGTAGCAGGCGAAACAGCTAACATTCACGACATGCAAACAAGGGATACAACTATACAAGTTATGTCCCCACATCCCATGTTATCCAGAAAGCGCGCGTAAGTAAGTTGAAAAGCACAGCTCAGTACAAAACGCGACTTCCACGATTAGCCTCCTTTTCTGGATAAGCTAATTGCAAGGACTTCGCATTGGATCTGGCAGTTCTCGTTAGCTCCTCCAACCAACAACACCGAAACAAGTCGACAGAAAAATGCTCACTGGAACATCGTGATCAATAGCTTACACCTAATTTTCTCTCGGACTGGAGAAACTAAGAAACCGAATAACATGGACGAGCAAGAAGATGATCGCAAAGATTAGGAAAGGAGCGACACCCGCCAGAAAATCTCTGTAGGCCTAAACAACGGGAGAAAGGGAAGGGATGGGAGCAAAAGGGCAAGGATTGGGAAAGAGGGGAATCATTACAGTGTCTCCTGAAGGACGCCCTGGGTGATGTAGGCGGACCAGATGCCGGCGACGCAGAAGCCCAGCAGCACAACCCGCCCGAGTCCGGGCCCTCGCCCCTCCATTCCGGCGCCCCCCGCTCCTGAGCTGCGTGGACGAAGACGTCGATCGCCTCTCTATCTCCCGACAGAGCGAGGAGAAGCAGGCAGCAGCGCGCGCGCGACCAACCGCCAAGAGCTCCCTTCTCCCCGACGGGGCTAAATGGAAGGCGGGTGGTGCGTCCATCGTGGCCCTCAATTTCCACGTGGCATTTTATTATTGGATCCAACACTTAAACCTCCACTTCTATTGGTCAATACACGGGGAGGGTCTGCCACGTTGTCAAAATGTGGACCCCACATGTTTGATCTTCCGTCCTTCATGACACGACTTCGCCACGTGGCTGGCTGTTATTGGAGACAGTCATTTTTCCTTCTTCCTCTAACCATTTCTGGAAGGTTGGGTTTGGTTCTAGTGGATCTGATAATCACGGATCTCAGATCTAAGGATTGTTATTCATCCAAATTTGTATTATAATTTAAATAAAATATCTGATCAAACAAATAAACATCAATTTGACTAGTTAAAGTTTTCCATATGGAACATTTATGCATTTTTTTCAAAGTCGACCCCCAACATCCAAATTAGAATTGGATCGCATTTTGTTGTGAATTTGAAACTGGATCTTATATGGAATTGATAATGAATCCAAAAAAGTTGGGTTGGGATATGGTGTAAGGCTTTTTTCTTTTTCCATTAGCATTACAATCTGAATTCGAATATGAATATATGAATCCACAGTAAGGCAGCTGAATTTGTGTTGGATTTTGTTTTTCAATAATCAGTGGAACCCAGAAATGCAAAATCTAGAGTCCTCATAATCTTAAAATTTACAGTCGCTGTGAGTTTCATCTGCGTTAATTTTTGACAGAAGGTTCGTTACGAAACAAAGAGAAAGAAAGGATACATGCAAGAAAAGCAACCGTAACGTTCACTCCAGAATTTCTCAACCTACCAACTGGCAGCTTAGTTATTGAAATTATTAACTTTATTTGTTGTTCATATGCCTTCACAATGTTATTTCGGTCTTCAAATTTTTGTCTACATCTTTTCTTTGTGCACAGCTTTGGATTCAGGACTTGCTCGTATGGACTGCGGACTTGATGTGTAACAATTTGGCTTCAACTGGAAATAATATTAATGGGATGAGACTCAATAGCAGCATCTACAGCCCCACCTCCATTAGGACTGTTGAACTTTCAGCACCACCTTCTTCAATCTGAAGGTCTTAAGCTTTAACCATCTAACCAAGTTGACCACCTCGATGAGACTGTGTTGGTCATCACAGGAGTTGCTGAATGCACACTACAGCAAAATCAGCTAATATTTGTAAGATGAGCTGGTAGATGGATCAACTTCAGACACATATTGTCAACCAAATTCATGTCAGGAACCCCAGCAGAGTTCCAGACTCTCAGAATGACCACGGTAAGTTGAAAGATTGAAGGATTTAAAAGAAGAGGCACCTGCACTCTGATGGGTTTTCTTGTTCTTAGATCTTCAACAATAATTCCAGAAAATTACTTCAGAAATTTGACAAGTCAATCAAATCAAATAAATTGATAAAATACCAACGTTGAATCTGAACAGAACTGTGTATGATTCGCACGGATACAAAATAAACACGTCCAAACGCCAGACTCCGTAAAGTATGGCAGCAAATAACAAGCAGACCATTTTTGAGCCTGAGTCATCAAACATATTCAGAGACGTTAAAGTGTTCGAAACCAGAAAAAGATAAAAATACGCTACAATCCTGTGCTAAATCATACTCAACGGATGCTTATCACTTAAAAAAGAGCAAAGACCTCCATGGGACAACTTATTCTGCAACATTATCGTCTTCCAACACACTCCATATCATCCTGCATTTTTGTGTCAGGAATTAGGTAAATGGTTCCCAATTATAAAAAATGATGAATGAGTACAACTGGTCCAGTGGATTTACCAGAATATGCACATGAAGAGAAGAATACATAGATATGCAAGTTTAAAGAGCCTTCGCATCTTTTCCCGATGCAGCAGATTAAATATCTCTGTGACATCTACCAAATGCTGCTTCTGCATATACCTGAACAGACAATAACATAGCATTTGTGTGAGAGAGGAAGCAGTTCATATTTGCTTGTACAATCATCAAAAGAGGGAATATATGTGATCAAACTGGCTCGTCTTTATATTAGCTTCTTCTCAAGGCATCACAAAAAATGCATGTCCGGCAAGGTACAACCTTGCAGCCAACATAACTAGCTAGGACCTGCACTCGGTTGAATCTAGCCTTGTGTATTATGAAAATGTCAGTTCTCCCTTAAAAACCAAAACATTGGGAGGTCAAGCTAAACCACACAGCCCAGTGTTGTCTCTCGAGGGTGTCCGTAGCGTCTATCACTCCATCTGTTTTTGCACCTCTATTCAGCAACTGATGATAAAGTTCCAATTTCCATACAGCATATATGTGCATTATGGACTAATGCAAGGCCACCAACAAAAGAGGCAAAACGATTTGTATCTTGTCATACACTAGCACACTGTTAAAGAGTCTTTAAGATGCAGACGATCTAAACCATTAGACCTCAAATTCAACTATGATACACTAAAAAAGAAGTTATGGTAAATATCAGAGAGAGCTAAGAATATTGCGACCAATTTTGGTATTTAACAATTAGAGATAATCAGACTTGACATTTTATAGCACAGATATGCCAAATTAAAAGCAAACCTAATTCAATACAGCATCTCAAGTTAGAAAGCCACGATACAGGTCATCTCAAATGTCTGCATAGTCCAGAATTTCCAGATGGACTATACACTTGCCTACTGTTATGCTATGCAATATAACATGCACTTTCTTGAATTTTTACCTGACAACTGCCTTTTTTGAGAATTCAAAAAAATCAAAAATATACAAAAAAGAACAGAAAAAATGGAATTAAAAGTTTTCTATTAATTTTCTTATAAATATTTTGATAAAGATTCAACAAAGATTTTAAAACTTTAAGACAAACAAAAAAAATTGCAAGTTTGCAACATATGCTAAAAATACATTAAAAGTATTCTATTGGAAAAAACAAAATGATATTATTGCAAGAAAAAAACATCATGACATTATCGTAAGCATAGCCACAAATATCATTTTTGGGTTTTAAACAGCAAGGTTTTTCTTGGGTATAAAACGTCAGATTTGTTTCTTTGGAAAAAATTTGGGGAAAATTCGGCAAATTTTAAAACAGTTAATCTTTTGGCAAGAAAGGCAAGGTAGCCAAAATCCTAAAAATAAAACGTGAAACATGCAAAAATAAAATCTGGTAATAAAAAAGCAGTAAAAAAACACAAGAAAACATGAAAAAATTTTGAAAACGAAAAAAGTTGATTTTTTTATTTTTTTCACGTTTTTTTTCATTTTTGTCATTTTTTTCAAAAATAAATTCTCGTTTTTTTGCTGACCTGTTTTTAACACTTTTAACGTATTTTTTTCGAAAAAAAAAGACATTTCTAAGGATATGATTGTAAGAAATGTTTTTGGTGATATTTGAAAATATAACCAGATTTTCTTGCTAAAAATGTTTCCAATCATTTTGGCAATGCAAACATGATTTGTTAAAACATTGATGATATTTATGATTATCATTTACGCTAATTGTTAACAACCATATTATTTCAAGTAAGGTTGTTAAGTGAAAAAAAAAATCCTAATTGTACACCTGTTCTTGAAGAATGTAATGAGCATCAGGATGTATAAATAGATATAGCCATTTCCATACTTCATCGCAAGTACAAGTCAAAACAATGAACCAAACTTATCATCCAATGGACCAACACAAATAACTACAAAAATAGCAACAGCTAGAAACAGATGCTTGCACATAAATGTCAAAAATCTCACTTGTTTATGCAGGAGTCAAATGTTTATGGCATTTTGAAATAGACCATATCAGAAAACAGAAGCGGTTTAGCATTCTTTATTACATTATCATTCAACTTCAACATCAGATGATTGCTATTAATTTGTGAAAATTTACATTACATCATAAAAAAAAAAAGATATGTAAAGTGCTTCCAATAAAAATGTTCCCCAAAATACAACAAGAAAATAAGTTGAAAAAGAAATTCTCAGAATGTTGATAAGAATGAGATCTAAGAGAAGACTTACAATTTTACATTATAGTACAGGTACGGCATGCAAAGAAGGAACATAACCCAATGCCCTGTGAAAAGGAAGAATAAGCCCAACAGTCCTTGAACCACAAACTCTGGAAGGACGACGCTGTTTATCCGCGATGATGAATCATAAGGGTTAATGTAGTCATATTCCAGATCAGCCAAACACATAACCTGCAAAAAAGAGAGACAATAATACAAATTATATGCACATCCACATAATCATAAATTAGCACAGAAATGTGGAAGTTTTAACACCTTCCTTAAAGGAAATAAACCTTGCCGCATGATGCCAATACAGAAAGCACCTAGGAGACAGGAAATGTGAAAGAGGACCATGAAAGAACCAACTAACTAGGCACAAGGTGGCAAAGCAAAATATTCTTTTAGTTCTCATGTGTGTGTGTGTAAGAGAGAGAGAGAGAGAGAGAAAGAGATGTTGAAGGCATAGAAGATGATCCCTTTCTCCAAAAGAAATCAGGAAAAGAAATATATCTACAATTTTCAAAACCCAATTTCTTATTATTGTGATTTATTTTCACTTTAATTTACTGAAGGAAACATAAACCATGACCTGGTGCATCAGACATGGATAGGCAGGTTGCATGTATACTCGTGCATCACATGCACATACACACACACACACACATTGTTTTCATGCATGTCTGTGCTGTGCATGTCATATCATCTACATGTCATTAGAGCAAAACTACAGCTCTGTGATGACGAAGTTGTGAAAATACATTAAAGTTATGCAGCTTGTTTAACACTGAATGCCAGTACGATAAAGGTCCCTAACATATGAAATATAAGAATATGTTACTGTAGTCAATATCTGACTTAAGCAAAGCCAGCCCTCAAAAAGAAGTTAGAAACTTGGATGAAAGTGCATGCATTTTCGATCAAGTAACCACAAGCTAACGTTTGTCTCATTGTCCCCAAGAAACGCAAGATATACTGTTTCAATGCAGAATAGCTCCTTTGCCTGCCCTTTTGTTGAACCGTCAACAGGGTAAGTCATTAAATATAAATTGCAACCACAGACTAAATCTCATTCTTGACCTGGAATTACCGAATATAGTATATAAAGTCCATGGCCAGCTCAAGCACATGCTCCTCAGTCTTCTCAGCACATTGCAGAATTTCTCTCTTAAGTTCTTATCTAAATCTGCACAGCAACTGAGTTTCTCATAACAGAGGCATGCCTTGTTCTCAGGTAGAAAGCTGGTCATTCTAAGGTCGGAAGCACTTTTGACTGTCATATGCAAAGATACACTGTTTTACCAAACTTTGAACCCCCAAAACTGAAAATCATTTCCAGTAGTTACTAAAACTTCAGAACACCTTAAAAGACATGTATCAGCCAGAAGACTACACTCTCCACACACTGACTCCTCCAACATAAACAAAGATGTACATAATTGGCATTATTCCACTTCAAGATGCCCAGGAGTACTATGGCAGATTCATTTTGCAGTCAGTCAACACAAACATCAATTACCATATGATAAATAATTCCAGCTCAAGGCTTTTTGAGGTATCCATTGATTAATTTCATAGTTCATGGAAGCCAACCAATAGCCCAATATGCATGTAAATTAATTGAACCAACAGCAACAGACCGCAGAAATCCTGGAATATAAAGCTAATTGATGTCAATAGCCTACTTGTGGTTGTTGATGCAATCTCTCACATTCAGCATTACATTTGTCCATAATCTCAACAAATTCTTTTCTCTGAAAGCTGCTTTTTGTTCACCCTAATATAATCTCCATATCAAAAGTTTACCAACGTTATAGAAGTTTAATTACCTATCCAGTGCAATAATATAGCAAGTTTCTGGTGCATTAGGACATCAATAACCAACCAGCCAAGTTATAGCTCTGTAATTCTTATAGCAATTGTCAGTGGTAGTTGCCTTAAGAGATCTATATGCATGATAAATGGAACAAAACCTAATATTTCATAACAGGGGAATAATTCACAAGGACATTGCTACACCCTTCACTTCTATGCCCTTGACATTCCCATGCAGACATCTTATTCTTGTTGAAGCAGTTATTACAATGAGAAGAACGTGATAGTCACTGATGTACTTCTGAAAAAATGGTTTAGCTACAGGATGTGTATACAGCTTCATTTAAGCTAACATTACATTGCGTGTTATTGAAAGGATCTGTTTATCACGCACACCAAATTTGTAACTGTGGTGACTCTGACATGGTGCTTTGAACAATTTCTTCTATTGAAATACCATCAAGGCCTATCTATAGAAGTGTTCAAGAATAATATAAGCAGTTTTGCATAATGAGAATCCTTGCGACTAGTAGCATTGGTGCTCTGAATCACGGAGTATGATATTATACGTCTCAGCACCATACAAGAGAATATTTATGTTTTCCTGTTAATATAAGGCATAAGATGCTTAGTCAATGTAAGAAATTGGTGCTTCCATTTGAGAAAAGTCCTTGCTACGAGTATCTTAAATAGCTAAGAATTCATTGTTAACAACGTCGGAATGCAGAGATGCATCCACGCCATGTCTGCTGAAAGGAATGGAGATTGGGACTGCACAAACAAAGCTTCAAAAGAGGATAAGTAATGCTTCTAAAGCATCTTTTCGCGGAAAGTTTACCTGGAACTTGTAGTTTACTGAAAATAGGACATATCTTTCATATATTGACTATCTTGATCATTTTCGTTATCGTTCAATGAGGCTATTATCAATCAGCTCTTCAGGGCCTTCGAGTGGTTCAGGCTCTTCCTCTTTTTGGCGCCTGCGTATCATAATTTTCCTTGGACCGTAATCATGTCTGTTTTACTAAGAATGAATCGTAATTACGTTGGTGGGATCCCAAAATCTTTGAGCCCGTGAGATGCTAGAAATTTTCTCTTGAATAAAGTGTAGGAATACAATCGTCGCCGACATATACTGCATCCAGTTAGGACTTCACTTTCTGATTCCAGTCTTGCCCTGGAAAAGTTCTACTGGATACTATTCTAGGTGTCCATAAAGTTTCCTTGTTGGTTGGTTTAAGATATATTAGCACATGGTTGTTCCGCACCGTTTCAGCAATACGTTCCTCTCAAAAATCCAATTTTGTGGTAAAGAGATGGAAGAATCCCTTCCCTCTTTTAAGATCTCAATATCAGTTCACCAAATAGTACCAGGAAATGGGTAAATAAATGACGAAAGAGGGGGAGAAAACCTGATAGATGACCATCGCCAGGACAGCAATGAGGGTGAAGAAAGAGAGAAGCCAGACAAATATTTCGCTCGCCATCGGTCAAGAGCAAATCCGCGCAGGCAAATGCCATCACCAAGAAGGCTCACCCATTTCCCTATCCGATGACAGGACAGGCAGCCTCTTCTTCCTCTTCCGCCGCCTTCTCCTATGACCACACGGACCCCACCCTTACCACCAACCTTTCCCCTCCTCTTCCTGCTTCGTCGCGCAGATGGGAAAGGGCGAGGAGAACAACTCGCTGCTCTCCCTTTGGATCTCTTCTGGAGAAGGGCTTCGGCCGGCGATTCACACGATGTCTGATGCGGCGAAGGTTCGTTGATCGATCATGTGCTGTCTCGTGAACTGTACAGCTTTTTCCTCGAAGGCAGGTTCGAAAAATCCACCACCCATGTAGACGGAAAAAGAATCTTAGGCTTGCTTAGGAAAGTTGAAAGGTGTTAAACCGGAGAAAAAGGATTACAGATACTGGTGAAATACTCCGGACAGCACGCTCAATCTTTCACGCCGTCCGGCCTGAATCCTGTCACGTGTTTCTGCTTCAAACCAACGTTTTGCAAAAAAAATCCTTCTCATAGCCACATTTTGCGTGATATGTCGTGTCAATGGCAGCTGACCTCGGATCAAAAAAAGTTACCCGATGTCCTTTACATAACTTTCTCTAAAGATCGCAAAAATTATACTTTACTACTGCATCTGTGATTATATGCGTATGTTTCACTGTAATATTTAGAAACCTAGATGGGCGTGGTCCGTGGATGGTCCAAGAATAGTTGGTTACGTTAGCCCTTTCTTGGATGGAGAAAAAAGGAAAGAAAAATAGGAGTGAAAATGAAAGGAAAAAAAGAAAATGAGAAAGGAAACAAAATAAAAGGAAATGAAAGATACATTATAATGCTTGTTTGGATAAAAAGGAAAAAAAAAATCGATAGAATTTATATTATTTTATAATAATACGCTTAACATTCAATTCTAGAAGTATACATGGTATACAATGAACAGTGGCGGCAACCCACTGTCCAATGGCGGCGATGGTGACTCCGGCGATAGTCATTATGGTTTGAACGGAGAAGATTACCATCAAGTTTTGAGCAGTGACTGGAAGGAAAAGAGAGACAGACCTGACACCCATCGGAGTCTTAACCAGCCGCGAAAATGAAGAGAAAGAGCCACCAATGTCAATGGTATACATGGTAAAAAGGGATAGACTTTTCCTTTCCTTTATAATCCCCTCTAATTTTGGAAGAATTAAACTTACGTTAGAACATCATTTTCATTCTCTCCTTTTTCTTTTCCTTCCTTTACAACCAAACAAAAGATTGATTTTTCAATCATTTCCTTCCCTTCCCTCCATCCAAACAAGGTGTAATAGACTAGTAAAAGTGTTTGATTTTAGTGGATGTTATTCTTTTTTTTAATGTAAATTGTGAATGCACGATATTATAGTTGACAAGTGTCTTACTCCCCACTTAAATTCTGAAGCTGTCTTTTGGCGTGGAAGAAAAAAAAAAAAAGGCCTTAGACTTCTTCAGGAAATCTCCAATGTAATATGTAAAAATATTACAGGTCACAAATATCAATTAACCTGCACCTAACTTGTGTGGATCTTTTCAATAATAGATTAAGAACTGATTTTTGCAGGAACAGTTGACTTGCATATACAATGATAAATAAGAACTAACTGCCATCTCCAACAATAAACATTCCAGCAGCTAATCGTACCAACTATCCAGGCGTGGAAGTAGCTAAACCTGGGATTCCCTTGCTCGACAGCACGATTTATTATAAAAGCAGGGTGAATACAGGAGAAAGGGGTGTTTGATTACTCGGGTCTAATATTGGAGGGTCTGTTCTAACATGAAGCTGCCTTATTCTAGGAAATCGAGAATTCAAAAATCATGAATTTAGGAGTTCCTATTACCTACAAAACTATGAATCGCACTGGTGGGTTTTCTTAGGTCCACAAATTAAAGATATAATTTATGAACCCTCAAAACAAAACCTAAAAGATCGTTGCTAAAAACCTTGGATTTGAAATCTGAAAACACTTAAGAGTATGAACAATTAAATGAGAAAATAGAAGGTGCTAGGCACTTAACATACTAGATGGATAATGAATAATTTCAACCTTTGATGTTTTCTTGAAAGTTGAGAGAAAAACAAAAAAGTGTACATGTTCCTTATCCGTAGGGACGCATGCTCTTCCATTATTTCCGTTTCATTTGTATGGTAGTTTTTTCTAATCTCGACCTAAGTCACCTGGGTGCGTGGAGTTTGAGCTCGCACCCGCACCGACGTGTTGCGGGTGCAGGTTCGGGTGCGCTCCAGGTGCGCACCCAATGAAGAGCACGCACCGGAGAGAAAGCTGAGGTTGGATCTGGTTCCGGGTCGAAACCAGATCCAAACCAAGGCGTATGTGGTACGTTTGGATCTGGTTCCGAATTAAAACCAGATCCAAACCAAGTTGTCTCAAAACATGAACTTTTCTCACCCGTCGAAGTCTGCCACCATGAGTTACACAAACGATGAGCGAAAATACCTTTTTCTTTAAGAATTTATAGATACAGGACTAAAAACCAAATTCTTCTCACTCAAGTCAAAATTTTGAAGTTTTTGAGTCAAAATTTTGAAGTTTGCAAGTGATAGAATTTGGGTCTGGATTTGGATCTTGATCCAATTTAACTTATCCAAAACCAAAATTGTTATAGAAAATAACCCTTGTTACTGAAAAACGGAGCGCTTCAAAACGGAGCGCTTCGCCTCGTTCCTCCGACCCCAAACCTAACCTTATTATTAAGAAAGAAAAAAAATGAGAAAAATTACAATTTTGATTTTGATATTTAATAATTTTGTGGTTTAAAGATAATTTTGTTACATATATTATTATTATAAATTAATAATAATAATAATAAATAATCTTTCCGCACCACTGCACCAATAAATTTTGAGATGTGCCGCACCGGCACCCGCACTCTTGTGACATAGATCTCGACTATTGGCATTTGAATGGTGTTAATTTTTTCTAATCTCGATTAATGTCTATATATATATATATATATATATATATATATATATATATATATATATATATATATAGAGACAACCACTAACATTGGTTTATATTATATACAGCAAAAGAATAAAGGCGTTTGCTCAATCATTTTGATCGAACAGTATTTGATTGCAAAATAGTACTCCGTGAATGTATTGAAATTGAGTAACGGGAGTTGAACTTTTTTCCTTCCAACCTTATAAAACTTTTTTTTTTGGTACAGCTAATAAAGAAAGTCCTACCAAGTGTCATGTGGTCGATTGCTTTTCATATAATAGTAATAACTTTAAGGAAAGTAAAATTCCGTTAGTCAAATCAAACACGACTTGATGAGCACCAAAGAAGGGAGAAAAGTTGCTCTCTGTAGAACACACTTTTCAACGCCCGTTCACCAGGTGCTCCAGAAAAAGAAAGAACGTTAAAGGAACAGGGCATTGTTGGGTATGGTTAGACAAACTCGGGTAATTCCGTTGGGCCATAATAGGTCCACCAATTTGTCTGGATCTGCACATCTCACGCCTTTGAATATAAAGATGCTGGACATACCTCGGCTTGAGTTTTTCATCTTCAAACCTTGGTTCATTCAAATCGGACAGCGCCTTCTAAACTCAGTTCACATGCTAAAGAAGCATTTCATTCTTCAGAGAAGTGCATTGGACAGACTATACATCCTAACAGTTTTTTCAGCAGAAACAATAAGAAGGAAAGGTTATTAAAAACATAGCATTCGACATGAAAAAATAAATTTTTCCTTGACAGTAACACCGAGTTTTAGAAACAAAAAGCTTTTCTTGCAGTTGATCTTCAAGTATTATACAATCTTATCTACATATGATAAAAGCACATATTTTTACAGATTCATAATGTTCTGAATATAATGGTCACATACAATAAAGTTATTTTTTACAAAAATTAATAAAAAGTATGAATGAATGAAAAAGATTAATCAAACCAATCTTAAAATAACATTAGCCCCACACATGTACCTATATGCGTATCTTAGGGTTTTTCCGCTCTCCTATACCTAAAGAACTAGTTCAGAAATTATGGTCATATTATAACGCATAAATGGAAAGTTAATCCAGCAAAGCCAAAATAACAAAAAGACAAAATATCAGCCGTGTTCGAGTCGAAGTCAACTGTGTGTGCAAATTAAATGAAACTTCACCGATCACGAATAAACCGTTCTACCCAATATTTGAAGTATGATCTGACTCAAAAGAAATAGCCGAATATAAAACTTGCTTCTTGTGTGTAAAAATTCGGTCAGATCAGAATTTGATCATAATCTAAACAAAATTCAGCCTCACTCCTTATCAGCAAAATTATATCATTCAGCCAATCTAAATATGTTTCAAACTGTCAGATTTAACTTCCGAACACTGAATCTAGATCAACATCGATAATACTCAACACAAGTGCACCTTTGCCGGGCTAAGGCAGAGGAGTCTAAATGGTTCAGTACCATTAGTCCAACAGGTACCCAGAGTAGATCAAACACCAAACTCATAATTAGTCCTCACTATTCCAGACAGAGGAATTCGGATAACACGGTCACCACATAGGTGGGTACCAAAGAAAAAGACGAGAAAAAGGTTACTCAACTGCCCAAATAGCAATATCATCGATCAGATCAACTATCATTCACGCAAGGCAATCGTGCCAGAGGGAACTTGTGGATTCAGATCATAAGCTTCTCGATAGCATCCTGTGTTCCCAAAAGCAGGTTAGAGGATAAAAGATGGAATTTGACAGCAGAAAACGTCAACCATACGAAGTACAACTTTACATATTGCAATCCAACATACCTTAAGCTGCCGAATTTGTGGTTTGAGTTGGCTTCCTTCATTACTCGTGACAGAACAAGCAATCACAGGCCGTGTGACTCCACATGCTCGTCCAAGGGCTTGCTTTGATGGAACAAAAACGTAGGGAACATTCTGGGAAAAGATAAAAGGGTTGAACGTCAAATACTGCAGATGAAGGGTGCCAACGATAAACATATTTTGCAATTCAGATTGATCTAAGTCAGTAAAATGAATTAACAGATGGGAAAAAGCAGCATGTGGCTTATATAAACAATTTTTCTGAAACGGCAGAAGAATGAGCAGGAAGTGTTACTTTACAACCGAGATGGAAGGTGGCATCCAGTGACCTCAGCACTAAAACTGATGGATTACAAACTAGAAACTGGCTGGCCTCTTCGGGGACATGGAAGTAGGGATCTCCCTTCCCCCCAACAAATGTGGATGCACACAACACACACACACACACACACACACACACAGTTTGACATTTCTAGGCGATGCCAAAGAGACATGGGTATTGCAGAACGTGCACAAACCAGTGAAAGTTATTTAAAGAAAAGAATACTGCCACATGGTATTGCAGAACGTGAACAAAAACATGGTTTAAATCATCACACAAAACATCTTCTAAAGGTGTCACAGATTGCAAACATGGCCAGGATTTTGTGAAAAGAGATGGGAAAAAATGAAAATCAGTTAAATATTCTTCTTTTTTATGTCGTTTAGTGCCGACTGCCGAGCTACTCCTACCAGATAAACTTCATCTTAGAGCAAAAAGTAACCGATCTATGTTTGGCTAATTCACAGAGTGACTGACTCATTACCAAACAGGGCACTTGTTAAACGAGGGAAACTGGAAATCCAAACTTTGTAAATATCAGACAAAGAGATGTTCTCCAGTTCACATCTGATGAATAATGACAGAAGCAAATAAGCTAACTGTTCAGACTTCAGTCCTTCATGAAAAAATCGACAAATTTACTGTAAAAATCAAACCTCCCTAGAGAAAGCATTACATACCCCTACACATCCAGCTTAAGGACCACCATCAGCCCCAGATTCTCTACCATGATGGTCCAAAAAAGTCAAAACTGCCTAAAATCATTTCCACAAAGGAAAAATTTTCTCTTCCTTCGTGCTACATGCCATGAAAAAGGCATATGCTTCAATGGACAAAAATATTTTCCAAGTTCAGAAAAGTAGATTCTTTGGTTTCCTACGGCCGTTCTCCCTGACCTATGCTAATAATGTTTCTTCACTTTTGTTCTCAAATATGCAATTTTTACATTCAAGTACTAAAATTGGTTACATGTTCTCAGCTTAGTCTGAAGTCTACGGTGCAGGGGCCAACCTCACTGCTACTTAACTAGCAGTTTCATAGTGATTCAAATACTCAATGGCAGAAAGTATAATAATCAAATATAAAATGTTATTAGACAATTACAGACAACTGTCATAATGTAGAAACTTGTTGAAGTTTTTCCAGGAGCCTGAAGAATCAAATGATTACAAGTTCGGACTTCAATTCCAGTAAATGCATTAAAATTTTAATTGCCTACTTAACCCACTCAGAATAGAAATGAAAAAATCTATCAGCTACAATTGTTAATAGGACATGGATTTTAGAATCACTCTGCCTTAACCACCTACCCACCATTTCCCGTCAATAAATGAACTGGTAAAGATAAAAACAAATAACAAGATTTGAATTCTTGTCTTAGATGACAGGAAGCATAATTTGATGGAACTGCTGGTAACAAACCTAAGAAGATGGACGAACATGGTGACAACAAGTTATAGCTTCCGGATGGAGGCGCAAATTGGATTGCTCAAACCTAAGTAAGTGCTTGAGTCTCGGTTCAGATATTCCAGCAAAGGAGTGAAAATGCAAACTTACATGCACAAGATAGGGAGAGAGAGGGAGAATATGTCTAGCTATCTCATTGCTGCATACAATTTATCTCCAGCATGGAGTGAAATTGCAAATTCTCACACACGCACACACACACACACTCATATATATATATATATATATATATATAGAGAGAGAGAGAGAGAGAGAGAGATTTGCGTAGTTATCTCATTATCTAATATCTATCCATACAAAATATATATGTATATAGGGAGGGAGGGAGAGAGACGGAGATAGTGATAGAGAGAGAAAATTTGTCTAGCTATCTCATTACTGCATACAACTTATTTCCAGAATGGAGTCGAATTGCAAATTCACACACACACAGTCACGTATATACACAAAGAGACATTTGCTTAGTTATCTTATTCTCAAATATCTATCCATACAATTTATGTGACAACTTGTCCTTAGTCATAAAAAACCCTAGATGGTTGTACTTAAAGTTAAAGTTTAAACACATAAAATAAACACCAATAAGGAAACGTCATTGTTTAACTTGTCCAATGGAGGGACTCATTTGTTTATTGCAGCTGACATGCTAGATCCCCCTTTTACAGCTGAATTGCTCGTACATATGTATAACCATATATTTACTGGGATTATACCTAAACCAAAATGGAAGAAGCAGAAGCCATTGAAGGAGATTTTTAATATAAAGGAGCTCAAACCCCAAAAACAAAAGTTAAAATGTCTGAAACCTACCATCAAGACAAGGAACTAACATAATCACTAGTTATCTAATGATTCAACAACCATTACAACACTTAAAAGAAATTGAACAGCATACTCTCAACAAAAGAAGCATGTGTAGTGATCAAATTGCCTCCCACTCCCAATTTAAATGATTGACAGCACCTCCACCCTCAAACCCATCCATTTGGGCTAGGCTGGCTAGCAATGTTACTTTGCTACAGCTTATATAGCTTCCCACTTCATTTAGTCATTATCCAGCCCAGATATGGGCCCATGAGCTAAGGATGCAATTAGCTTCAAAAGATCCATGATGCATAGCCTTTGAAATAATACCAAGGAAAATTCAAATACAACTAGTAAACAATTTCAAGAAAAAAATGAATGAGAGTTTAACTCATTGGACGAAGTTCGCCTTAGTTGCTTAGAATTAGCAGTGCTTATTTAACACCACAGTGGTTCCACAATCCTTTTAAGTTGGAGGTACTCTAGTAAATTTGGTTCAAGCGTGCCTGCTACAATACCTCAGGAATAAGCCCATGCCCGTCCTGATGCAACAGGAAGGTCAAGGACAGAAAATAATTTAGTTTGTTTGCAATAAGTAACAAGCCTATAAATACAATAATATTTTTACATGTCATATGGCTTGGGTCCAAGGTCACAGGTCCCCAGTCTTCTAGAGAAGAGGATCAAGGACCAAGTGAAACATTCAAAGAAATGTGAAGATTGTGAAATTTTAAATTTATCTTGATTTCATCACAAAATCAACGAAACCATAAAATTTCGACAGAATTAAAACCATCACCTTATTCTATATAAACAACTAAACCACATTTTTTGGAAATATCATCATGACCCACAGTTAATAGTCAAACAATGATCAAAAGACAAAGAAGATCCCATCTGTTAAAACTAGACTACAACTAAAAAGCAGAAAGAAAGAAGACACCAAGCGTTGCTGCGTTAGAACTTGGCGACAAAACAATAACCATTAACCATGTCGTAGGGGCAACCATGTGACATCAACCTGACATTTCTTAACTGTTTAGTATTCTTTATAAGACATTCACAACTTAGGGCCCTGGTCTGCAACGGAAAATCGAGGCTAAAATTGAATGTATTTTGCTTCTGATGAGCTATCGTCGTATAAAGTTTAAACTGACGGGCAAATATCATTTACGCTAGGCAAGTCCGATAACACCGTCCAAATGGAAATCATGTTTATTATCACCAAGTAATAACGCCGACATCATAAATCATGAAATAAGTTGCGCCAGCAACTTTGTTGTAAATATCAAGCAGTAAAAACAAGAAAAGCAAAAAGGGCAGATAGAGAAAAGTGGGAATAGAACGGAATAGAAAGCAAAGTAGAAAAAGAAGCAGAGGGGGAACGTAAAGGGAAACCTTGTCCTCCGCTAGCAAAGGGAGGTGGAGCAGAATCTCCAAGGGCTCCGTGTCGGCAGCCATCACGATGAACTCAGATATCCCTCTGTTAAGAGTCTTGGTCGCTGCAAACCCATAAAAAAAAAATTGATGAACATACATGTTACAAGAAAATCATACGAGAAAAGGGAAACAGAGAAAAAAAACTCAACTAAATGGAAAAACAAAAGTGAAGAAGAAAAAGAATATGATGACGATGATGACCTTCATTGGCGCCTTTCTTGAGCTGCTTGTAGTTAGCAGCCTGTTGGATGAGGTCCAGGATGGTGATGGTCAGCTGAGCGGTAGCCAATGGGTAAGCCTTGGGGTTCACCGCCTCCGTAGCCTTTGCCGCCCCATCAAACCACCATCCCACGCCCAGAAAACAAGCAAAAAATGAAACCATCACCCAGAAAGAATAAAGGTCAGTTGGCATGAACTTCATCATCGCCAATGGCGTGCGACAGAGAGAGAAAGTTAACAAAAAGAGAAGGAAAATAAGAAGAAGACGAACAAAAAGGAGAAGAGGAAGAAGAAGAAGCTACCATTATCGAAGTCGACGAGCTCGGAGATCCTGTAGTCGGAGATAGGTCAGGACGGCGTGCCGAAGGAACGGAAAAACAGAAGAAAGGAAAACGCGGAGAACGGGCAAAAGCTGTCGGCGCTCACCACCCACAGTACAGAGAGGAAAGAGAAAGAGAGGGAATGGAGAGCGCCGCGGCAAAAGAGAAGACGGAGGTCTTCGTGAAAGCGGCGATGAGTTTAGAGAAGGGTCATATATATGGAACAATAGGGCGAAGGGAAGGAGACGGAAGTTAGGCATCATGTAAATTGGATCGACGGAGCACGCGTCGCATCCAGACCCTGGATACCATTTTGATACTGCGAAACGGCTCAATTTAAAACATACATAAATATATATTTATTGATTTATTTATATTTATATTTAAAATTGAATGCTAGCTGTGGTTTTTTAGAGTCGCTAGATCATTAGTTAAAGAGAAAAAGGTTTTAAATATTTTTTTGTTAATTGATATTAATTCATATTTTTTTCTTCTTATTTATTCTCAACTTTATATTTGCTTCATAAGAACAACCTTGAATAAATAGTTCAGTGACTTTGAATAGTTAGAGTCAATTGTCACTCACTCACTCTTATATATATATATATATATATATATAAATATGACTTGTTTATTTTGCAATTTAAGAATATATATATATATATTCTTAAATTGCAAAATAAACAAGTCATATTGCAATTCTAGTGAATGACTCTTGTGGGTTTCTTGCTATATTAATTTCATTCATCAATTAGTGAAGTTGTTTCTAACATCACACTCATAGGTGATATATGCTGATCACGCGCCTCTCTAGTCAGCAGTTGAATCTATGTAATTGTTCTTAATAATAAAAAGCAAAACCTGGATGACATCATCTCGGTTATCAAACAATGGATATACTGTATGAATAAATTGCTTTTGGATACGCAATTTCCTGAATCACATGTCCGAAAATTTTTGTACAAAAGATAATTGGTTATATGCATCAAACTAGACCGTAGGGCGTGACTAAGAGGTCACTCACCAAGTCCCACTATCTAGGATATTCATAGCACATATACTTGTTGTATAACAACTACAATTATGTGAGGTCTTTCGGTAGTAAAACTCACAAGTCATGGAGATATGGATTGCACTACAGTATCAACACAAATCCAAATCCAAATCCAAGCAAGCAGATTTGTTAGATAAAATAGGACCAATAATTAATTCTCACAGCCAGATATGGTATGTGGATTCATGAAAAATGTGATAGTCATTCGAAATCAAGAGATCAATAGTTATTGTATTTAAATGACCCAATCTACCACGGAAGAGAGAGAAAAAAATATAAACGTATGATAGCAGTAAAAAGTCTAAATCAAGATTGCTGATGGAGATCATTAACTCCAATTCAAATTAAAAGAGCTTCTATAAATAATAGAATATGCAGACCTGCAAGTTTGTCATGGTATGATGAACGATCAAGTAGAATAGTTTAGTTCTTTATGACCATGTGTTTCAAAGGAAATAAAAGTTCATCTCTGGCATCAAATGTTTTCCCTTTGACCTTCCTCCACGTGACATCATTGCCGAATTGAGATCCGAGGCTTCAATATGTAAAACAAGGGATTCTATACTCATGCATGTTTACTTGATGACGAGCAGTTTGTGCCTTCCAGGCATAGAGTGGTGGAGCTACATTATTGCTGGTGTGGACAATTTCCCGCAAGCTGAAAAAAATACGATTGAAATCTAAATCTATAGTGTCCTTCAGCCGGAAATTTTTAGCTCCGCCACTGCAGTCACACTACTTTCAAAGTGTCGTATCCTTCCTTTCATAGAAATTCCTAAACACTTTTTGATGTGTTTGTGAGTATTCCGTATATGAAACTAGTTGCAGTAGCCCCATTAGTGCAATTAGATTTGAAAATGGAAATGAGATGGGTAGATTCATGGAACAATACTTGCCAGAGTATTCTAACAATGAGATAAAAACAATGTATTATTGTTGCCAAACAACCTTTGACAAGAAAGTGTCCATTTTGCTTTGTGCTTAAAGCATAGTTACAGAAAACACATTTAAAAAAAAAGTGATAAATTAACTAGCCATTTAAAACTTTAAAATGAAAAACGTTAAAAACAAAAAAAAAAAAAAAAAACTCATTTTTTAATGCATGCATGTTTTCACTTTTTTTTTCAGTTTTTGTAATGTCAAACAGTTTTTCTTTTCTATTTTTTATTTGTTACAAATCTGCTTATATTTTGATGTTTATGTTATTAGTTTCTCACTTATTTTATTCCTTCCCCCCTATTTTCAGTTTTGTTTTTAATTTTTAAAAATTTACTGTACTTTTTCTTTTTTTTTCTCAGTTTTTTAAAGTTCGCCATATTATACCTAAGAAAAGCCTCACAGTTTCAAACTCCAAGATGTTGTTTGTGACTATGAGTCAAAAAATTGATATAAAACAAATTTTGGTTAAAAGAAAAGGAAGATTGATAAGGAGAACCATCTCCTCATTCACCTCAATGAGACGAGAGTCAAATGAATTTTGTTCGTTCTTCTAAGCAGTTATGAAACTTGAATTTGTTCATTGCAGTAAGGAACTGTTGCAAAATATATTTGACAGGCCTTCTTTCTAGATCGTGATCCTCAAAGCCTTTCCTTCTTGGTCACAATCCACAAGATTGTCGGGTCCCTCATCCTTGTCATCTCTTCTGCTCGACCTGTTACATTGAAAAAATCAATTTTTTTTTAGTTTGGCTCGACCCGTTGCTCTTCGTTGCTCCTCTTGTTCTGACTCTGGCCCGACCCGTGAATCGTCTTGGCCCGACCGTAGAAAAAATCCTGGCTCCGCCCCTGCCTGGACTTCCAGTACCCTACCTCAAGTTTTAGGTGTAGTTAGTGGTTTGGTCATAAGATCAGCAGCTTGCTTCTCTAAAGGATCTTATGGAACAATAATATCACCTTTTGCAGTGCAATCTCTAATGAAAACACATCAATATCGATGTGCTTTGTTTGTTGGAGCAAAATAGGATTAAGAAGTAATGTTGCAACGCTCATGTTGTCACATAATAAGATCAGTGGTGGCAGCTGATGCAAATGCAGTTCGTGTAAAACTACTTCAACAATTGTAGAGAAAAGAGCACGATTTTCTGCCTCTGTGCGAGAATTGGCAACCCCCTTTCGAGCACTCTAAGACACGAGAGAGCCACCAACAAAAGACTGCAAAGCTGTCCAAATTTTAGACTTCATATGCATCACTATGAGCACATAAATAAGATCACTTATACAAATCCCATAATTGGTAATGAGGCAGAACCAGAAATTTTTCACGAGGGAGGCCGAGTTAAAGTTTTTAAATTAAAATATTAATTTTCAAAATTTTTATAATAAAATTTTTAAAATTTACATGTATTATTATTATTTTTTTAAAGTGGGACCAGAGCCCTTCGGGGCCCTAACCTGGCTCTGCCCCTTAATTGGTAGTCTTTAATATATCTAAGGATATGCTTTACAGCATTCTAATGGACCTCGGCGGGAGTTTTCATGTAATGGCATTAGGGGTGGGCATCGGACCGACCCAGTAAGAACCGGGTCCGAGCTGAATCAGGCCCCGTCAGGCCAATCCGGGTGGCGCATCGGGCCCGGCCCTCTCCGGCGATTTTGGATGACATAAAACCAAGAGAGACTACAAACATGCTCAAAGGTGGAACCAGACCAACAGAGCTTGTTTCAAGACACAAATGGCTTTGTTCAACTTGCGAATTCAATGGGGACACTGAGCATCAACGAACCATTCCTCTTGTTCTTTTGCAATCAAACAGCCCTTATAGCGTCGAAGAGTTCCATCTGTATTACGTTTTATTTTGAAGACTCATTACTGCCAACAACATTTTGAGGAGAGGAAGGATGTACAAAGTGCCACATATTGTTTTTCACAAGGGCATCAAATTCCTCTTTCATTGCTTGTTGCCAATGTGGATGCTTGCAAGCTGAAGTATAGGTAGGCGATTCATGGTCAACGAACAGGTGACCATTGTATGAGTTCGAATAGGTGGTGTGGCATCTAAGAGTGGTGTTGACCTAGAGGGTAGGGCTGTTCAACGAGTCGAGCTAACTCGAGCTTTACTCGAACTCGACTCATTTATTAAACCAGTCTTGTTTGAATTAATGAACAAACACAACAACCTAAACAAGTCGAGCTCGAGTTAAGTGGGCTCGGCTCGGTTAAACTCGATTAAGCTTGAGAAAAAAATTATATAAAATATGTCTCATAAAATTATCAAAAAAGTAGATTGCTCAAATAGGTATGCACGTGACTGGTATGTGGGAGGTTCCCATTTTCAAATCTATATGCCGTCTTTTTCTTTAAAAAATATTTTTTTAATGAAATGCTTGGCTCAGCTCAAGCCCGTCTTCAGCTTGAGCTTAATAGAGCTCGAATTGAGTCGAGTTGGAGTTTTAAGAACTCAAACCAGGGATTAATGGTTGGAATGAGGTCGGTGGATGGTGTAGCAGCATCAGATAAGGACGGAGTCAGGTGAGATAAGAGAGTTGGATTAGGTAATGGTGGTGGGTTTGAGGGATGGCGTTTGGTCTGGTGTAGGTGAGATGTTTGGTAAAGGTGTTAGAGGAAAGGATGTAGGTATAGGTGAGGTTGAAGGTGAGCAGGGGCGGGGGCCATGGCCCCACCCCAGCCAACGAGTTTTTTTTTTTTTTTTTTTTTTTTTTTTTTTTACATTGAAAAAAATAATATTTTTTAATTGCATAATGTATTTTTTGTATTAGAATTCAGTTTGGCCCTACCCAGATCTAGAGGTCGGATTGCCGGCCCGCCCCTAAAGAAAATCCTGGCTCCGCCCTTGAAGGTGAGGGTGTAGTAATAACTTTTTCTTTGAATGGGTTATGGACCTTCATCAAAGACAACATCCCCGCTGGTAATGATCTTAGGACCTTTGGTGTCAAGGCATACAAATCACATATGTTGCATGTTATAGCCAAGAAAAACACACAACGGGCTTCGGAAAATCATTAACAATTTGAGAGTAGTGTAGTCTGATGCTTGTTTGAACAAAAGTTGGCATGGTAACTTCATATTTCTAATCGTAATGGGCATACAATTTATAAGGAAAACAACAAGAAGAAAGCAAAATCCAAAAATTTCTATGGCACCCCAACATGTGCAAGTAAAGTAAGTCCAGTTTTCACAATATGTTTGTGTTTCTGTTCACTCTTCCATTTTGAACATGAGCATGAGGACAAGATATTCTATGAATAACGCCACAATCTTTAAGATAGAATGATATATTCCAGGATTCTCCCTCCCAATCGCTTTGAAAACATTTATTTTTTGCTTCAAAAAAATTGTCCACCATGATTGAAATGATGAACAACTTGAAGAACATCTGATTTATCCTCTACAAGAGCAATCCAGCAATTTAATGAAATTTGTGCATAGAGGAAACGGGTGAAGGTCCCTAGACATAAGAAACAATTAACTCTATAGGCTTCTAAACCTTATAAAAAGCTTTGAGGTAGAGTAGAGTATGACTTTTGGCAATTTAACAAGCTTCACAGGTAAACCAAATTGATTGAGAACATGCTAAACTGATCAAAGATATGGATGTCCCATATGCAAATACCATTGCTGTAAAGAAGTCCTTTTCTTCTATTGGCTTTGTGACATCAACTTTTCACAAACCAATATACAGGCCATTGTCACTGTCGCCCTCGAGAAGGATAGTTCATGTCTTGTTGTCCTTCGCAAATTATTTGTTAGGATGGAAATAAAAAATAACATCATTATGTTTGACTAATTTATGAACCAAAGGAAGATTCTGAGTAATTTCAGGCACATTTAGAATAGAATTAAGAGCAAGCTGCAGACCATGATGCACATAATAAATAGAAGAACAACCAATAAAAGAAAGCTCTGATACCGTATCAAAGTTTGATATGAAAACAAATTTTGTTTAAGAGAGAACAAAGATAAAATAAAGAGGACCACCAACTCTCGCTCACCTCAATGAGACAAGAGTCAAAGAGTTTTTTGTCTTTCGTTTGAGCAGTTATAGAATTTGTTTCTTGCTCTAAGAACTATTACAAAATATTTTTGATAGGATTTCTTTCTAAATCATGATCCTCAAGATTTGTGATTGCCGGGCAATCTACAATTCTCTCACAATCTAGAAACGAACTGTGTGTTCTTTCAAAAAGAAGGCCTCAGTTCCAACAACTGACCAAAACGATGCTTCTGAAAATTATTCCCAAAGGCCTTGTGAATATGGGGCTAAAAGATGTGAAGAATCTTAATAAACACATCTAACTTCAAGTGATGACAGGATTGAAGAGTGCTCAAGTTCAAAAGAAAATCAATTTTCATTCATTTGGGTGGTCATATGCGAGAGGTAGGTGAGGCTACCTTCTTCCCCTTATCCCTAGGGTTCAGGAACTTAAGTGATCTTACGGTACACCATTTAACTTGAGTGTTGCGCATACCATTGTTTGTAGTTCAGAAAAATAGCACCCATATGCATCAAATTGAAGACACATCCTCTAGACATATCTAAAGCCTACCACTATGGTAGGCCTCTTGGGGTTTTATTTTATTGGTTAAATAGAAAAACATAGAAGGTATTTGAGTTTTGTTTTTAATGGAATGTCAGGAACAAAATCTCCAGTCCTTAGCATTTTAGAAGCATGAAAACAAATACGATTCACCTCAAGGCACATAGCCCAAACGGATGGGTTGAGATATATGTGGTGCAGTTCGACTCATAGGGGGTTACACTCTTGCATCATAAAAGAAATTAGATCCTATATTCAACTTGAAGCATGTAAAGACTCCACATCCTGGTACAGCCCAGTTTTGGACCAAGAGCATGAAGAAAGTCGAGAATTCGGCTCTGAAGAGAAAGTGGCAGTGGCAGTGGCAGTGGCATTAATCCTCTCAGAAACAATAATCCTCCCATTCACCAGGAAACAAATACAATCCTGCTTCTCGTGTTTGTGTTGGGAGAAAGCGAATGAAAGGCCTCCAAACCTCCAAAAGTTGCTGGTAAGGGCGGAGAGTTCGTCGTCTCCGTTGTTGGGTCGGTCGGGGGATGCTTTGGGATGAACTTCGCTTGCTACCGTCTCAGCTGACACGCTGCGCTTCCTTTTCCTCACAGAGCAGATGCCAATTCAAGAAGAAGGGATTGGAAAGCGAGGATGACGAACAGAGCACGGGGCCGATCGATCAGATTGAAACTCGTTGCCTTTAAGTTTTATTCTCAGAGTGAAGAAGCAGAAGAAAAAGGAACAAGTAATCGTTCCAAGAGATAAACGATTCCATGTTATTTACAGAAGGAAATTAAGGCTGGGCAGGTTACAGCAGGAAATCCATGATCTCCAAGAGGCGGGAGGGAGAGGCCCTGTTGCTGTGGCGCACCTTCTCTGCTTCGTTTGCACACGACGAGTTCTTGTTGTTGGGAGCTCCCTGTTTCGGACAAAGGAAAAAATTGCGGGAGCCGAGACTCATGATCCTCTCCTCGGGGTTCAGGCCTGCGTTCCGACCCAACAAATTAAACTGTCGCAAATCTTCCGATAGAATGGAACATTGTGAATTCATGGCGATCAATATGATGTCTTACTTTCGAGGATGAATTGGGAAAAGTGTAGTTCATAAGCACTTGGGTCCGTTGTGCTCAGCAAGGGCCTTCTCCCCTCCCTGGCGTAGACCTCCAACGTGGCCTTGATCAGATCCCCGACGGTGCTCTCCGGCGAGATGATGACGTTCACCGGCGTGATGCTGCGCTGAACCGTGACATGAACCAGCAGCTTAGTCAGCTTCTGGCTGCTGCCTAATTTATCCCCTCCTCCACGTTCTTGGAGCGACACTACCGTTCGTCGGGGTTGGGCTTCAGGAAGAGGTCCACGCCGCGGTAACCCGGGATCCCGGCGGACATGGCCGTTCAAAGATGCCGATTTCTTGAAACCGATCGGCTGGTGCTTGCTGTGTCAGGGAAGAGGTCGAGACGACGAAGTGGTCCTGCATTTGTTGCTCATGATGATGATGGTAGCGATGGCAGTGGCGAATTCAAAGAGACAGAGGTCAGTCGGGCTCGGTCTTTAATTTCCAGGGAGGTGGGTCGAGAGGCTCATAACGTGCGCGAGGAAAGGAAGTACACGAAAGGAAAGAGTTGTCTTCTTTCTAATCGAGGAAATGGAAGGTGAGGACGCTGCGCTTGCCGCCTGCAACTGAGAAGAAGAAGAGAACAAAAGTTGTGCGACATTCGTTACGACATCGGGTTTCGAGGACGGTAGAGGACCGTTGGAGGTCAGAAGGAAACCAGGGAAGGCTCTATCTTGTAGTTGGTTCTACGGCCAATTTGCCCCAAGTTCAATCTTCCTTCTCTAAAACGCCATGAGCTTTAAAGAAGCGCCACAAGGCTCCAACTGATGATCGATCCATAAACTAATCTCTGAAACGTAAGCAATGTATCGAGCTACTGCCAAAATGAAACAGTAAGCGAGCGGACGATGCTCTTTCCCTTCACGACATTCCATAAATAATCAATATTACAGTAGTGACGGTCAGTTTTTGTGGGAGGACATTGCAGAGAGAGATACGCCAGCCATGTGGCAAGAGGGGAATGGGCTTCTTTCCGTCACCAGCTACCGCCTCCCCTGCTTCCAGATAACGTCTTGCCGCTGTTCGGTCTCCCCCCATTCAGGTGTCTTCGTCTGCGACGGGCGCGAGCTGCCACGCCATCTTTTCTTCCCGACGTCACACTCTGCCCGGAAATCGTTCGCGAGCTGACTTCCGGCCATTGGCAGCACACATGGCACGCCCCCACGGACTCAACGTGAAGATGAAGTTGAAGCGAAGCGATGTTGAGCTCCCACAGGACCAACTGGGAGGAAAAGGACAGAATGCATGGTCAGACCGGTTGTTGCTGATAGCGAAGTACGATGAGAAACGACGACGTGCTCTCAACCTTTACATCGATGGTTCTGGTGAACTCTATGGTGTTTTGGACACTATTATCATGTCAATGCAAATATGTGTTTCAGAAACTTCTATGAAAATTAAGTCTTGCATGTATTCAATCAAGTGGCAGTGCCACAGAATTTTGTGGAACCGTGTGGGCAACTGCCTATACAAAACCCTCCGCCATTGCCACTAGCTGTTGAGACAAGTGTCTTTGATCACGAGCAGAGTTTGAGCGCACTGAACCAACTCTAGTTTGTTAGGAAGCGCAGGAATTCGGGTCGGCTTGCTCGATTTTAAATTGTGCATAATTCTTTCGGTTGGCATAGTGAGATATTTTGAACCAAAAAGCTCTTTTCAGAATAGTTGAATAGACATTATTATTGAGAAAATTAATATACATTTCATGTTTGCAAATTCAACAAACTTAAGTGAACTTAATACAAACTTACCTATCTGGAGCTCAGCTCATTTACCTACACAAGGGGAGCACAAGCTGAGTTTATACAAGTTGAGTTTGGAAATGACTTGTTTGCAGCGTTACGTGAGACAGATCATATCCCAGTACTCAGGCCCTTCTCAACAGCAATTGCGAGTTGCGTGTGCTGCTCAGTGCACGCAACAAACATACGACAAAGAAAAAAGAGATATTTTTTAAATTAAACTAAAAAAATGTTCTTTTCATTCGTTCAATCTTAGCTCCACAATTCCAGCAACAAATTGGCAGACTGCGACTTCGATTTGATTCAGATTCTGAATCAATCGGTGACCTACCTTTTCAGATTCACATCGAATCAATCCAACCCAATAGCGGTTTTTAGACACCTTCCTCTTTTATCTGATCCATTATGGAAAACATAATTTCAATCTGAATTCAATATAACAGAGTATCGGTACATCAGCATCGGATTTAGCTACCTCCAACTTCGACACAGAGCATTATCGAGCATTTATCCGATCTAGCTGCGACTTTAATGGCAGATGGATACAAGCATCTGAACCTCTCAAATCGCCACGAATAGTAATATGTACATATAGGAAGCGCGCACCATCATATCCTGTGATTACACGGTATCCTCAAACTATGATCGTCAATTCAACTCAAAGATTGGCAGGAAAAGCTGGATATGCAGTTTGCAGGTGGACCAGTAGTCGCAGAGCCATGATCAGAATGAGGAATCCACCTGCGCAAGGAGAGATAGATACCAACATCTCTCAATGCCATCAGGAGAGTAACCCCTCCCGGAATCAAGCAAGAGGCACACCATTACTCGTCATCCTGCCCAACCAGCTATGCTAATCTCGGTAGCTCAAATGACAAGATGTGATTAGAGGTAAAAGAATGCAGAGATGAGTAGAGGACAACATTCTAATAAATACATAGATGACAGAAGACAAGAGAACAAAGAGAAGAGAGGAAAGAATTCAAAAATCAACGAACTGCTTCCCATGTAGTCGCCGTTCATCTCCATATACTGCTGTTTCATTTCCATGGAAGATGATCGAACGGTGGCATGTGAAGGAGACGGCTAGTTCAGAAACCTTGGGAAGCCCAGCCCTTCTTCTCCAATGCCAAACGCAATGTCTAGCAAGGGTGTCACCAAGAGAGTTCGAGAGTTATCATTCAAAAGAAAGAAATTCTGGAAGCTGAAATAAACAGAGTAGAAACTTTTTTCTTTTCGATTCCCTGCAAGTGGAAAAATAGGCTGCTTCCGCAGCCATTTAAAATATTCATCCTCTCTCAGATTTTCTAAATCCATAAAATTTTTTTCTTCTCTCAAGCAGGAAAAATCCACCACCAAGGTTATAGACACGTGCAGTGACGATTAACAAAGGCTACCAAATCAAATAAAAAATGAAACTGCTTCTTGGCATAAATAAAAGTGCAAGGTGAGTTTAACATCATCCTTTTATACCCCTCAACTTAATTTTGCTTCTCTATCTCTTGTGCCAGCCTTCACAATGATTATGAAATCATTTGCTTCCATCTACACAGTGTTCAGGACAAAGCATTACCAATTTAATATGTAATGCAATGAATCGACAAAACTGGTGTCGGATGCTCTCTAACATCCAGACTATTATGCACTTTCATTTTCCATAAAGCCTCCCTCTCAATGCCTAATTCTGATAATGAAGGGGAATGTGCACATGTTATCTGTTCATGAAGCCAGGCTTTCCGAATTTGAAGATGCAGTTAGTGGGATCAAGGTAGGAAATCATCATTTTATCATTCCTTTTCCGCATTTGTTTGAAATACCCTTTTGTATTTGCACCCACATATGCATTCACTATCTATCACTTCCGGTGAAGAAGGTACCGCTAGCTCCTAGCTTACAATCACAACAGGGCCTTTCAAGCATGAACCCGTCAACAAAACTCTCAAGTACAGCATCCAAAGATCCTTGTTGACTGTGACCCAGTGAGGAGCCATTGATGCTACAGCCAAGTTTTCTCAAGCAGGCACCTACCCTCTCCAGATTTCAGAACTCGTGGACATGTCCAGCATTATGCAACCAGATGAACACAGAGCACTAGGTGGAACTCCAATGAAGAGGGATCAAGTCATCCAGTGAGTGACGTGCAGCCCATGGTTTACCTTTCCATGCAATGTTAATTGCAGTGTGGACAGAAAGTGAGTGGCACTAATGTTTTTTCACCTTCTCCAGCTCACCGGTTGGGTGACCTGATTCGCATTCACTTCAAGGTCATCCAGCTCTGAGAACCTTGGAAGAGCTCTTAAGATGCACTTTCTACATCAACCGAGATATTATTGATGGAGGAGCTTCAGGGAACAAACCTTGATTCTTTTTCGATTAGCATCAAAATCGTAGCTTCCCAGCCTTGATGCTGATCGATACTCCACAACAGATTTCTTTCCAGGTGGGAACCAGAATTCCACGTCGTCTACAAACTACAACAAATATAAAGAAGCCATTAGAATGAATATGAAGCTATGACGTCCATTTATTGAGAACACCATGCGATTACATCTTATAAATCTAAATTTTCAGCTTTTCTGTAAATTTCAAACATGGATCAAAACACACTTTGATTCCAGAAAGTTTAGACGGTCGAGCTTGTCATCTTTATAAAAATCATTTAGACAACCAAACAAACTGATCTAAGATTGAATTCCAGGTTTTGCACAAGATAGAAGATTATATTTCTAAAGTCATGTCGCACACAATCTGATATACACTGTTTGTCCGTGCCAAACCATAGCTAGATATTTTGCAAAAGGCAGGTGGACACACACATACTTGCAAAAAGAAATTGAAACCAAGAATCGTAAAGCTTACGCCAAAGATGGGACTCTCGTACTCCACTCGGACGTAATCATCCTTCTTTTCAGTGACATGAGGAGTAAAATTGTCTGGTCTCGTTGATTCTATCTGCACAGGACAAATAAATCACCTTTTAAGTCGTGAGAATCGGAAGCCAGGCAAGTCCGTTTAAGAACCTAAAACGAGTAAGCAAAAGAGTTGAACTCGGGTCTTACGATTCTTACCAACAGATTACCAAGTACGATTTTATTTGGTACTGTTTAATTGGAACTGGACTCCGATTCACAGTTTGATGAGATTCTTTGAATTCCACCAGCTAAAAACCTGATTTGTGCATGTACTCAGCTTTTGATTCAAGTTGAATTCAGAACTAGATTTGGATGAGATCCATATCTGAGTTATCATTAATCGGTTATGAAATTGGCTAAGCGGCTAAAAGTGGACTCAACTTCCATCATATGTCAGAGTTGAGTTTGAAGCTTGCGTGTGGGAGTTGAACTGAAGCTTCCATGGATTCAATTAAATCTTGTATTTGATTCTGAATGAGAGTTTCCTTTCCTTGAACATATTGAACCCAACGCAGAACAAGACTTTCATAACTCTAGGTACTGGCAGATTCTTTTCTTTTTTTAGTTTTCCTAATCGTTGCTTCTTTTTATAGTCATGTCTCTTTCCTATCGTGAAATGGCAACGAGATAACTACGACTATGGCTAGAACGGGCATGAAACATACCACTTGAAGAAGCTCAGCCATGGCTACTTCTCTAGTGACAGGGTTTTTCCTTCCACGTCCATTCTCAGGATTGTAGTTCCTAAGAAATGGAACAGAAAATATCAGGTCGGAACGACAGGTGATGCAGGTGCAAAGGGATAGGTGTTAAGGGGAAAGGCTTACCATGGAGGTGCGAAGTGGGCAGGATCATTGAGCTCCTCTGTTGTGGTAATGCAGTTTTTGGTAGCGGGACAGAGTGCTAGAGATGGAGGATTCTTCTGCACCCCAAGGTAGTTGGGTCTTGTCCCGCTTAATTGAAACACATCCCCAAAACAACACATAAGAAAAGAAAGAAATGGCAGAACCGCTCCTCCCTCCCTCTCTCTCAAATTACAGAAAGCAGAATGAAAGGCATAGGGGATTTGAGTGGAGGAAGGGAGGACGTCGTGTACCTGAAATGAAAGATGGCAGCGAGGACGGCCATTTCGCTGCTCCTCAGGATAACTTCTCTTCAATCACGCAGTCACCGCCCCATCAGGCATCGGAGAAAAAAGGGTTGCAGGTTAAGGCAATCAATGGGGAGGATGAGTAGGAAAAGAGACAAGAGAGACGAAACAAATCTTCAGAATCTCAGAGTTTCGAATGGAGGAGAGACACAGAGACCAGGAGATGGTCACCTCCGACCGACTGATGCAGAAGAAGAGGGCTCCTTCCTCTGGGCCTGAGTCTCGCCTCTGCAAGCGGCGGCGACAGAGAGGGTCGATCTGGAAAAGCGCACGACGGGGTGTCGGATAGAGCGACCATCGTTCTTGCGACACCATCCCTGCCCGCTCGTTACTGCGAGAGAGGCAGCCATGACCGCTCAACTCAGCCGACTTCCCGTCCGACGGCCCTTCCGCGGATGAACCCCACGTTTCTCGATGTGATATTGTAGGCCAGGGCCGCCCCTTCGCTCGCATTCTAAAATCCGAACTTCATCCTTAACTAATTCAACTTTGTTTATAAAAAGATTGAGGTTGAAAGCTCTATGCGTAGCATTTCAATGATTTCATACATATAGGAAATGGAAAGCATAACTTTTTAGAGGTAAACTCATCTTTTTTTGTCGGAAAATATGATTGTAAAGATCGAATAATGTATGAACTCATTTGCATATTTAGTTCGGAAAAAATGCATGAGTTTTGAATGAATCCAAACTTGAAAGGAGACGGTGATAGGAGAGAATTATGAGACTCTTCCACAATGTCCTCTTTGAGGATGTGGAACGTGAGCATCTAATCTAATTATGATGATAAGTTAAAACTTATGAGTCATTATATTCAGTGTGAGTTCAATTCAGCCCGAATCAGCTAAAATAACAGGAAAAAGTCTAAAATAACAGGCAAATTGATATAGCATATATATAATAGTATAATTCAAATATGCCGGATGCTGAATGTTATTAGATGGTTAAAAATAAAAGAAAAAAAATCACTGAATGGATCAACAACCATTGCTAAAGGCAACAACATGGACCGTTACTGCACCATTGATGGTCGCGAATGCTCCTGTTTTTTAGCTGCATTTTTTTTTTGTTTTAATTATCAAAGCAACATCCGGCAATCTTTAGATTTGAACTCTTTATATATATATATATATATATATAGACACACACCATGCCTTCAGCCTCTCACACATATAAACGGATGCAATAATGATATTAGATCAGATTTGGAGATTCATATTCAAATTGACTTTAATTTTAATAAATGTCCTAAATGCAATGCATTGCTCTTACATTTTGAAAATAAGCAGTCCAAAATTTGGATTCAAATATGAATGTGAAAATCGATTTTTGATTGGATTCAGATTGTGAAATTGGATTTCAAATTCAAATATGTCTGTTCTTTTGAATATATGAGTATAAAAAAAAACAGATATAGTTAAGCGTATGTCCGGCTTCAGTTTTTTAAGGCAAGTTTTTTAACTTGTAGTAAAAAAAGAATGACTTTGGCCTTCTAGCCACCATTTGGCTCCACTGGCCAATATAAAGATCATTTGGCAGCAAAGACACTTTGTGAGTATCCCATAAATATGTTCCATTCATTAAAGCAAGTTTATCCTATACTAAAACTATTGTTTCGTGAAACTTATTTCAATTTTTGAGGCAAATTCACGAAACACTTACAATATGCTATTTAGTAATAAACACCGAGTTACTCTTCCATGAACTTTAACCCATTTTTGGGGCAGCTTCACAGAACAATGCGATATAATCTTCCATGAATCTGTCCAAACTATTATGGGCGGTTCATGAAACGGTAACAACTTGCTAATATGATCCTCATTGGCTTATGCCAAGATGAGGAAACTTTAGTTTCGAGCTCGCTTAAATAAACTTTGAGAGTATTATTTCTTAATCACCATCGTTTTCTTCATTAATTTTTGAACATAATATTAATTGACTAGATCATGCACTTAAAGTGTATATATATATATATATATTTAATTTTTTTGGGGCAATATGTGCTACTTCCAGCCTGGGTTATGTGGACTACTCATGAACACATCGAGGCACACTAGCGTTAATGTAATTAATGCATGTTTGTCTTTATAATCAATTTGAGGTTAAAGTTAACACCTGACATAACCCTTCCTCTAGGGGTGTAGCATAACTGGTCGCAAAGGGAGACTTGGCATGCCGCTTGTTTGATTCCCATTGATACTTAGTGTTGAAGTAGATCTCTCTCTCTCTCTCTCTCTCTCTCTCTCTATATATATATATATATATATATATATATATATATATATATATATATATATATATATATTCGTTTGCTTTGGATATAAGGCCTGAGGTGACATAAAATCATTGAGGATTTCATATTGAAGGATGCAAGGTCAGATCGCCCTATTCGATGGAACCTCAAATTTGACCCTGTAAAATCTAATATTTGTTTAATTTGTAAGTCCCACATAAAGAGGATTTGGGATCGCTCTGAATCCAACTTCCAGGCTATCAAACACGCCTTTGGCCCCGGGCTGGAATCTTTGTCAACCTTTTTTGCCCTTGCTATACTCTTTTTTTTTTCGTTTCACATTATCTCATGTACTGGTTTTGCTAAGGTGTAAGGGTGGAAATAGAAATTTTTTGTTGTAGGAGCCAAATTATAGTTTCAAAATTTTAATGATTAAACATATTTTTTGAATTTTTTATATAAGTTAAACTAAAGTTTTAAAAATTTCATAAGTAAAAGTTTGATCTTTTTAAAATCTAAGGAAGAGCATGGCCCCTACTTAGGGATGTCAATATATCCGATTTGAATCGGATGTCCGACCAATCAGATCCGAAAACATCGGATATGAGAAAAAAAAATTAATATCCAATTAAGAAATCAGATTGAATTCGGATTTGATACATGGCATCTGATCGGATTCGGATTCAGATATACATAAATATCCAATCGAATTCGGATACGGATTCAGATCAAATTCATTTTTAAACAAACATTTTGTATCTAATGCTATTAAATTTTGAAAATTGTCAAAATCTAGTTCAAAATTCGGATTCAGATATAAATATAAAAATTGCATTCAGATTGTCAAATTGGATTTCAGATTCGAATTTGGATATGATTTTTTTATCTGAATTTGAATTCGAATATGTGAATATCTGAAAAAACAGATATGATTAAAGATATATATGATCCGTTGACATTCTTACTCTTAGTAATAAATTCAATAAAAAAAACCATATCTTTAAAGTTTGATGGATTTGAAATCTTAATAATACAAATTTACCGTTTCGCTTCGCTGTAATTTTCTTTTCTATGTTATCTCATAGTGGCTTTTTTCAACTTTTTAATCGTTAAGGATATTTATGGAATTTACTGAGTGTTAACACCCCAAATTTTTCCACATCAAAATTGAAGCAATGTGAAAATTTCACAAAAGAATTGTGAAAATTTGCAATTTCAAAGCCAATTTCGAATCTAAAGAAAAATTAGATTCAAATCACGAATTTAACCTGAGACACAAATCCCAATGCAGGATTACGAGTCCAAATCCAATTGCAAATGTCATTGATATCCAAATCCAATTGCAAAATTCAAATTCTGACTTAGATCCAAGAATCGAGTCTAGAATGCTACGTGGGACCCATGTGTGGACCCCACATAGCTCGTGTGGTCAAGAGCCCCCCAGGGGCCACGCCCCTCCATTTAAAATAAATAAATAAATAAATATTTTCTCTCAAATTAATTGAAGAAAAGTCATTTTCAAGAAGAAATAAAGGAGAAACCTACGAAAAAAGAGACATTTATGTCTCTCTCTCTTCTTTAACCAGGTCCTCTTTAAAGAGGAGTCAATTTCCAACAAGCAATTAGTAGGCTAGTCAAACTCACCTAACCTACTTAATCCAAGTAGGTCTGACCTGGGTGCACCCAAATGTGGTGCCAATTCCAGCTAGGTTCGGTCAACATGAGCTCAACACAGTCAAAAGGGTAGGTCTGTCTCACGATCCAATCAGTGGATGAAAATAGACTTTGACCGAACCAAACCCACCTTGACTAAACTCAGTCAAAGTACAATTTAGCTCAATTAAGAGCTTTCTTGACTCAAATTTATCAAATTACCTCAAACAAAGTCAAACTACTTGCAAATGAGCTTTGACTTTGGTCAATTGGTTGAAATTGATCAATTTGAACAATTTTGCCCTTCTACGGTCAAATTGAAATTAAAAAGCCTAAATTGGTTTATGAAAGGCAAATAAACATTTGAATTTGTCAAATACATGAATCAAATACCAAATTTAAATTGAATATTTCAAACGAAAATTTGATTCAGTTGAAATCCAGTTTCAATCAAGTTTTGGATGAAAATACCCTTTTCGAACCAAATTTGATAAAATTTTTGAATTTTATTAAAATTTAAATTGAATTATTATAATTCAATGGCATTTGGAGCTTAGTAACTAGGTTTTAACCTTACAAGCTCGATTTCAAACAAAAAATAAATAAAAAATACAAGATAAGGACAAAACCCTGTGCAAGGGCATTTTCGTCCAAAATTTTGGTCAAGTTGGTTACCTAGGTCTGAACCCATGTTGACCAAACCTAGCCCAGCCCACCTAGCTCGTGGAAATGGGCTGAGAAATGGTCAATTGGAGTCTTTGAAGCCTATTTAACTCATTTTACAAGTCCCCAAGGTCTTAAACAAGTTCCCAAGGTGAGTTAAGAAGGTGGTTGAACCCACCTCCTCCTCTATATAAACCTCCCTTTGGCCACCAAGGAGAGGTACGAATTTTGGGAGAGCATTCTATCAAGTTGTTGCAGCCAAAGAGCTAGGAGGGAGAAGCCAAGGAAGAGAGGAGAGGTTCGTCCAAGCCCTATTCCCCATTTCTTCCATTTTCTTCCTCATTTTCCTCTGTTCTTCCCATTGATTTTGCTAAGTTAGGGTGCTTAAGTGGACCCTTACTTAGGATTTTCGTGGTGAGAAGCTCTCTTCACCACTCCAAATTTCAGCAAGCAAGTCATTTCTTATTCTAGCTTTGCTAAGCTTGAATCCACGGTTGGATTCTTGCTTAGGATTGCTCGAGTTAGAAAACAAGGGAAGACGAAGGACAAACATCAAGACCGACCGCAAGGTAGGGGATTTTAACTCACTTCTCTTCTTCTTTAGCTTCTTGTTGATTTATTTTAATTCCAGCAACTCGTGGGAGGGTCTATTTTTCATTCGCTTATGGCTGGGAATGATGTCCAGCCAATGGAAACCTACGCTTCAATGTACATGTTAATGCATCATACATGCATACGTCGGTTTTTCCTAAAGATGAACCCATTTATCAAATTTTGAAAAGGACCCCAAGGCCACGTCCCTTTCAAAACAACCAACTTAAAACCATTTTGAACTCCCCACCATGAGAGAATCCCACGGTGAGAGAGTGACCTTGCTGCAATATATATATGATGAAAAACCTATTAAGGATGGATGCATTCTCATGAATGTAATCCACCTTTGCATGGCAAAATTAAAGATGAACTAGCTTGAGCATCCGTTTATCCCTCTCCATTTAAAGTTATTTTGTTTCATGCTTTATTTAAATTGA
>JAANDH010000109.1:415249-472718 GCA_011799765.1 Nymphaea thermarum
ACGTAAAAGAACCCAGCCATGAATCTTCATGATTCGTGAGTTATGTGGTCCCTTCATCAAATTTCATTTTGAAGAATAAAGTATGCATATGTATACATTGTTATATATATACATATACGTGTTCAATCTCTTGTTAAAAATTGCATTCTTCTCTTAAAATCAGGTTGGAACATGTTTCCAAACTGGTTTTTAAGAAAATTGATCATTTTTATTGATTTCCATAGTACCAAGCTATGAGATCATTTTCATTTCATTTTAAAATTCGCTTGATTTCAGAAACCTATACATACGATGTATGTTAGGTGTTGAAATCAGACCATGTTTCATAGGAATTGGTTTAAGAATGTCAAAGCTTATATATTTAAAATGCCAACTATCCTAGAATCATCCAAAGGAGTTGACAATTTCATTATTACCAAATCTGAAATTTCAATCTATTTGAAAGACTTGTCGTTTCCATCTAAGAAATACGATATTTATTGAAACCAATCTCCATAATTTTCAGCTATTTAAATCAACACAAGGTCTGATTTTCAGCTATGTTGAGACAAAAGTGGATGTCATCCACGTCTCCCATCTATTTCAAAGATTGAACTTGACATCATTTATATATTTTCATCATTTTGATAATTTTATGTCAAGCCTCAAGCTTATGAACTACATCTCTAATTCATGTGCTTATTCATATAATGAGCACATATAGAGAAAGTCCTACATTCTTCATGCATAAATCGTATGACGTGCAATATGGACTTTGAGAGATTATGAGAGAGTGAAGAATGAATGTTCCGTATGAATGGATCTTGAGGGATTATAAGAGAGAGAAGAATGAATGTTCCATATAGTTTCCCTTCTTATTTCATGCATTCACCTTCACTCAAAATCAATAGCACCACATGCACATTCTCAAGAAGTTAAGTGATTCGAATTTGAGTTGCAAAAAGTGACCAAGTCATATTGCAACAAGAATTTGTAAACTTCTTTTAACTTCAAAAGAAAACACAAGCAATGCACTCATAATTTTGGCCAAAGTGCATTTGGAAAACAACATGTTTTCGAACAATTTGGAACCCATGTTTTATAAAAAGAATGAATTCTACCAAATCAAATCACATGATTTGACAAAAGAAGAATTCAAAATCAATTTCCTTTGTTAAGGAAACTTAGCTATTTTCCAAAAGTTGATAATTTCAAGTCATCTAGAGTTCACAACAAAGAACTCAATTTCAATCTTCAACATCTGCAAGAATTATGTATTTCAAATCGAATGGCAAAGGTTTTGAACCAACTTGAAAATCCTCCAATTTTCAAAATGAGTTCAAATCACTTATTCAAAAATGAATTTTGGTTCTTGAATCCAAAACCTCAATGCACAAGCACATAGGATTCACATCAATAACTCGTACATAATCCAAATGATTCTTAGTCCTTGGTCTAATTACCCCTGTTAAAGGCGGCAGGAACGGTTGGACCTCGTACCGACGGGCGGATCCCTTTCTCTTGAAAATTTTCCTCAAAACCCCAATTTTAAAAGAATTTTGCTTACTCGTATTTCGACCTCTTTGCAACAGGGGTGGGGTGCGAACACTGAGTAATCGGAGTACCGAACCCCAGTGCCAGGCACCGGCCCAGACAGTTCACTCTGTCGCGTCCCACTTGGACAAGCGGGGACTGCGTTCCAGACGGCGCCGTCCGGGCCGTCCCATCTCCCGGGAGGTCACTTGACTCTCTTCTTTTAAGAATCGTTCCCCTTTTAACAATTGGCCTCTTAATCGAGCCATGCGGCTCCCAACTTAAAAATTGGTCGGACCCCTATCCCTATCGATCTCGTGCCTAGAAAACATCGTTCCTGCCTGTTACTGGACGGAGGGCCGCACCATGTGATATTTGGAGAGGAAAGCACAACCAACACTCTTATATCATGATCGGATTTGAATCAAATATATTTTATATGAACATTAAATATAAGATGTTGGGGAGGAATATGTGGATTATTTTGGCAATCTTTCATTATTTTATATGAACATTAATTCCAAGCCTATGCTTCCTTCATGGGATAACACAATTGTCCGTGAAGAATGGCACAGACCAAGTTGCAGTATCCAAGATATCACGAGTTGGGGAAGAATCTTTATGTCGTTAGTGGACAAAGAAAAACAGTTCTTTGGCCTCAAACACGACGATGATAATCTGTTTGTCCCTGTTTTCTGCACTCTCAACAAGATACCACACTGGTTTGAAGAAAAAATCAATATAAACGCAGCTTTTGACGAACACATAGATTGGGACTGGACCCATAAAGAACATCAAATTGAGTACAACGAAGAACATGTACCATATCTGGTGGAACATATCGTGCCGCTAGACAGCGACGACGAATATGAGCATAGACATTGTCATCTAGACCATGACAATGACTCATCCTGCAGTTATGAAGAATGTCATCTACCCCAAAAAATTCGTACAAACTCATCCTGCAGTTATGAAGAATGTCATGGTAGATGAATCTTGTTATTTGTGGAAGGAACCAAGATCCAAACTTCCACAGATGAAGATGTTATCGCGAGTAGCATCAGGCCGACACTCAGTTTCTGAAATAGCATCCAGCCGACACTCAGTTTCTGAAGCCAGACCTTCTACAATCTCAGAGATTCACACGGCTCTCATTGAACATGAGATTGAATCTTCTGATGAAAATAAAGAGGTTTCTTTCCCAGGTATAAAAAAAAATGACCTCTATTTATTACCTTGAAATATTATGAAAATTCAGAGGTCTGTCAAATAGACAAAAGTTTCACCTTCCTTTTTTCACTAAGGAAGATGTTCAAGGATGGATTTCAAAGGGCTATAAGTTTGTCCATCTCGGGCAAATCAACGTCCTGGTAAAACCTCACTTCAAGTATGAGCTTAATTCTCCATACTTAATTTCTCTCCTTGATGTTCGCCACGTAGACTGGAAGCAAGCTCTTATCTGCCAGTTCACAGGAGAACTCTCCAAAGATGGTCTTTGTTGTGTTCAGCCTAACTTCATGCTGTCACTGCAAGATCCTCACCTCCTTCAAGCTTTTGTTCTATGTGTTCAAATCAAAGAGGTAAATCTGGTGGCCAAATCCGTTTATGCTACCATCACCTCCAGGTGCACGTTCAATCTCCTACAAAGCACCCTCACCAACTTCAAATTGGATTATGGAATAAATTTTCCACTATTCATGAACAAGAACATCATGCAGGTCGGAGTAGAAATTTCGAATGAAGGGTTTCTACAAGGGTATCCTGCAATCAGAGAATTCCTGCAACGCCAGAAGTACAAAGAAAGAAAATCCTGGTAGAGCATTTTTTCAAGATATCCTGAAAAACATGCTCATAGGCAATCTCAGCTCCTGCTACAACCTACGAGATCATTAAGTCTACCACAGGTACTGCCAACTGTCAGAACCCCCTCTGAAGAAACTTCATCTCCCAACAAAGATTCAGCAGTAAAGATGATGATGATGACTTCAACCTCAGCTCCTAAAGCCGAACAAGGAGAAACAGGCATTCCTAATTATGTTACTACTAGAGATTGGCCACCAAAAATGGCCTACACCACTACCACATCTGAAGAAATTCAAAAAGGAATACCTAACTTTCATGCAGACGTAAGCTATCTGCTTCTGCATTCGTCCCAGTCATCAAAAACTCAAGATAACAAAACTCGGCAGCTGAACTACCTCATCCATTGGAGCACATATGCAGAAAAACATTTTCGAAGAATCGAAGAACAACTCCAAACAGTACAGGCTAACATGGAAGTTGTCAAATCCATGTTAAATGGAGAAAGGAAGGAGCTTAAGGCCCAAGCAAAGGAAGCCTTAAAAGCTCACTCCCAAAATTTGTCGATTCGAGAAACCAGTCCATATGCTCTCGGTGATCGGCAAAAACCAGTGGCATACAAAGACTTCTATCTTATGCCAAATTTCAAAGACGCCGATATGGAGATGTTCCAGAATCAGCGTCACAACAAACCACCAGAAGTCAAGAAACATGTGATTTCTTTAGGTTCAGACATACCAATTCTGAACATTGATACATGCCCAACTACGAAGGTGGCCGAAGTTATCAAATTATGGGCACAACACTTACACATGGTGGTAACACAGAAACGACTGTCTCCAGAACAAGCATGGAGAATATTACCCTTTAGGGGGCGTTTGATACACCGAAAATATATTTCCGGAAATATATTTCTGAAAATATAGGAATTGGAAAAGTGGAATGAGAAAAATCTTTCCGATTCCAATTTTGATGAGTGTTTGATAACTGAGAAATATATTTCCAGAAACATATTTCTGTGTTTGATGAAACGGAAATATATTTTCGGAAATATAATTCTGTGTTTGATAATAAGAAAACATATTTCCATATTTACATGATTTTTAACAACATAGCCAACAAAATGCATGGTTAATCTTCCTCAAAGGGAAATCAAAAGGGCAGCCCCAAAGAGTTCATGGTTACGACAAGAAATATTAAAATCTTCCCTGACAAATACAGAACCATACCTCTTCATAGACAGTAACCCACTTCATGCACATGTAATCAAGAGAAACGAAACAAGAACAACAAAAACTTTTCAGATATCAAAATGTTCCATATATTGAAGTAAACACCACCTTTGAAGAATCTTATCATGAGTACTTGTTAATGAAAAAGTTTCATATTACAAGGAAATCAGCTTACTTCTTATCACAAGTTTACATTTTACACCATCCATGATTCAAAGAGAGGTGGTGTTGCACAGTTTGCTTTCAGTCATTGTAGATGTAGCTGGGGGAAGCATCATTGGATTCTTCAGACTGGATTTGTTCTTGCGAAAAGGCCTTCAGATTGCGAGAACCCATCCCCTGTACATGATTCAAACAAAAGCACAACATATCTCCAAGAACAAAGTTCTTCATGCAGACCATGAATATCAATATTGCAAAAGCAATAGCCGTAGATAGAAATTCTGTTTCAGAGGAGACAAAAACCCATAAATATTACAATGACTGATCTCTTGATCTCCAGAATCAAGAGCTTTAACTTCATACACAAAACCAAGTGCGTGTGTAGAGTACGCATCCACCATAACAAAAAGAAACATGGTTGAGGCTAAACTTTATATACAAAACCAAGTTGTACGTAGACTACGCATCCAACATAACAAAAAAAAAAGAGCTTGAACTGTAAAGAGAAAGCCAGGTGCGTGCGTAGAGTATCCATAGACGTCATACTTATATGTAGGGCTTCATCTTCGATTAACTGCAGACATAAACATCACATTTTAACAGAGATTCGAGCTTATATTCTCAGTACAATAAATAACAACCTTAGAGCATAAACAAAACAAACATACAAATAACTAATAATCACCAACACGTATACTTTGCGTGTGTCATAAGTTAATCCACACCTCTCATTTTGAAAATCTATGAACATTTGAGATGATATTGAACCGCGCAGATCATTATTTGATCCTCAATGAGAACTTTGTGTCGCACTTTCCACTTCATTTTCAAATAATGTATTGTCATTTGCATCGTCAAATGCACTTTCATCAACATCAAACTGTTCTGCATTAGGATTATGGTCTATAATGAAATTGTGTAGAACACACGTAGCTAACACAATCGCAGCTTGTGTACGGTAAGGATATGGCACTTGTGTTTTTAGTATAGGGAACCGTCCTTTTAATAAACCAAAAGCTCGTTTCACAGTTGTTCTTAACGATGAATGACGATGATTAAATAGTTCCTCTGCACATGTAACACGTCGTGCCCCAGGTGCATTAAATTCAGAGAGATGGTATCGATGACCTCGATAAGGAGTTAGTAAACCACGTATGTTTGGATATCCTCCATCACCAAGATAGTATTTCCCTACACAATACAGTCAGTATGAGTTGGACATTGAATACAACTGTAAGCTTAGAACTAACAACATAGTAAATTGACAACCTAACCTGTTGGTATGACGAAAGGATCGACATCGCTGTCTAGTGCACTGTACAATACTCTTGAATCTGTTGCACTACCTTCCCAGCCCGCCAAAACATAATGGAATCGCATGTCGAATCCAACTACAGCTAATAAATTTTGTGATAGAGTTCCTTTTCTATTACGAAACCTTGACTGTTCTGATGTACGTACACATACTGGTATGTGCGTTCCATCTATAGCTCCTAGACAATCCTATGTACGTTGAGAAATATTAGTCCAATTGTCTGAGTACAATGTAATATGTGATAATGTATTAGCGTACCTGAAAATATGGATTGTAACGAGGATTGAGACGAATTTTGGATGGAGTTTCATCGTTCGGTCGCCTGATGTTGTCCATACCCAATTGACATAGTGCTCGTACGATGACGTTGATGTACTTACTAATTGTTTGACCTGAGTCTTGAAACATGTACTGACATGCACGGTTACGCTCGTTATGACCAACAGTCAGTAGAAAGATCGCAACTTGTTCTTCGACACTGATTGCCCGACCATCTTCTACTAAATTTCTCTCCTTCAACATATTACATAATGTAATAAATGAGTTGCGATCCATGCGCATTAAGTCCAAGCAGTTCCTTTGATGGCCGTTAATGATATTATCAACAAATTGAATACCAGCATTTCTAAAAGGGTGAACAATTCGTCTACGTTGAGTACGGCGTCTTAAAAACATGATGAGCAAGGCAAAGATGACTTTCATCATAACAAGATTTCTTTCTGCATCTGAGGACAACATGACCGCAACACTGGGTAGCGCATACAAAAAGGTTACTTTCGTCATGCACAACATGTGAATATACAAATCAAACATTCTAATATGCAACGAGGAAAGGAATCATCAACCATAAGAACAAACATATATGTATCAAGTGTAAAACAATATCAATAGCATGTAGTCAATTGCATAGAAATTAGAACAAGCACAACATCCAATTATGAAGATGTAAGAGAACACGTAGTACTTACTATTGATGATTGACATTAGCCAGCAACCAAGGCACACGTTGGGTTGGCCGAAGTCTGAGGAAGATGATTGCCTTATTTCCCTGCTCCACTAACATCGTGGCTTTTATGTGCATGGCATCATCAATAACTCCCGAGTCGAGCATTTCTTCCAATATATCCAAACATTTGTTCAAACACAAGTTTGTAGATGTCTTTACCATTGTATTAAAATTGTCAGATATTTCATGCATTATTGTTCCAAAGTCATCTTCATTTGTACTTCTTCTAGCTCTTTTATTTGACGAGTTTGTCGCCCTGCTTTCATTTTCAGTAGGTTGTGATTCTTCTGGAACATGTGATGGTACAGGAGATTCGTCGTTCAACATTTGTGTGAATGATACATTTTCACCATAATTATAACCCATATCTGGCGTATGATACATAGGGGTCTGGGGTGTTTCATTAGTTTCTAAGTTATTGGTTGTCCTCATGTAGGAGGTACAATTAATACTGCCACTACCATTCGTAGTGGACTGGTCATACACTTCCTCTAACTGTGCATAATGTTTCCATTTCTGCCCCCATTTGAATTTCCGCCGATCAGGGAATCTCTGCAGCTAGAATAAACATCACATATGTTGTATAATGTAATTGACATGATGAATATGCTCATACATTAAATGTTGCCCTGCTTACCAGAATGTACTCGGCCCAAACTTCATTCTCAACTTCTACGCACTTGTTCGTTGGGTCCCAACCAAACCCACTTGTTGACAAAATTTGCTTGCATACATTGAAGTATGTCTTTGTACTCTTCAATTTGTTTTTTATTTTCTCGACTGTAAAACCGGCCCCAAACTTGTCTATCATATTTCGTTCCATTGTCTTATACGCTTTTGACTTTAAGTTAAATCCTGACTTCATGCTAGGTGTTCTTGATTGCTCAACTAGAATACTTATAAGATATTCTACTTGAGCATCAGTCCATATCAGACTCTCATTTCTTGAGCTTGAACCTTCCATAGTACTACAACAAGAAATAAACAAGAACTAGAAATTGCAAACTCCAAAATAAAACGAACATAATATGGAGCATATATATCCAATCATGAATCACAAAAGCAAACTAATCGAAATCAATCATGCATGGAAAAACACATGGTCAAGATAAGTCTAGGTCATAACATAGCTTTAATGGATATGCAATCAATATAGAAGCCAAAAACCTTAAGTATGATGCATTGAATGTTCCGAACCTTGGAAATCATGAATACTGTTTTACTTGGGCTAGGACATCAGAGAAATGGTCTGAAGTACTCTTCAAGAGCCTTATCTCGACGTAAAAGTATGGCATGATGGTTGAGAAAAACAGGGAAAAGGAATGCACTAGTTCCATCACTGATGATGTACAAAGAGGCTTCACCTCACGGAGCTAAACCCAAAACCTGATTGACTCATTCAACGAACTCTACTTTGCTGCTACTCTGATCAAGACAATTGGCACAATCTTGCTAGTATGAACGGATAGATCAACTTAAGGAAAGAAGTGTGATACAAAGATACTTCATACCACTAAATTGATTCTAAGAGTTCAACTTAGTAGATGCATTGCTTAGCATAATCTAATTAAGGCCTTCATGGAAGGCAAACATAAGATTTCTATTTGATAGTTGTCCACTAGTTTATAGATCTTCATCATGAAAGGTTTACTAAATGAATATCTATGTGCATAACCAAGGTAAGATATTCTTAATGGAGAAAAATCAGAGCAAAACGAATGCACTAGTTCCATCATGCATACAACAGAACTATGTTTTGATGATGTTCATGTTAGAAACATGAAAATTGATGGTTCGAAAAATGAAGATTGATGGAAACAGAGATGCATCAGTTGGCGATAGTCAGGGACTAATTCTGGAAGCCCCTAAAATGGATGCCTTTAAAATGTTTAGACTAAGTTTAGAGTGTCAATCTTCATCGTCTTCCAGAAAATGAGGCTTTCCCTGGAACATGAGCGACAGAGAAATGAAGATACTATGGAGAACGAGAATGGATAGACCAATGTAGAGTGATAGGAAATTAGGAATGACCATGACTCGAATGTGAACCATTGAAGAACAGAAAAGAAACGCCATCTCCTTTTCCCTCGATATAAATAAGAATTCAGAAGGATAAACCCCAAATTGGCTGAGCGAATGTGAACCATTGAAGAACAGAAAATACTCGAATGTGAACCATTGGCTGAGTGATTTCTTACCTGAGACGCAGCCGCTGATATGCTAGAGAGTTTGAGAAGCAGCCACTGGAAGATGCTGCAAGAGGAGAAAGCGACGATGGTGCGGCTGCGGACAAGAGAGAGCTGCGGGAGGAGAAAGGGACGATGGTGCGGCTGCGGGCAAGAGAGAGCTGCGGGAGGAGAAAGGGACAATGGTGCGGCTGCGGGCAAGAGAGAGCTGCGGGAGGAGAAAGCAAGGAGAAGAGAGAGCTGCGGGAGGAGAAAGCAAGGAGAAAGAGGTGTGCCCTAACGGGCAAAAAAATTTCTCCGGAAAAAAATTTCCACCCCTCCGGGTGGAAATTTTTTTCCGGAAAATTTTTTCCGAAATCGACCGTAACGGTCGTTTTTTTTTTTTCGCGTTTGATACGCCGGAAATATTTTTAAAATTTGAATTTTTTTTCCACTGCTACAGTGGATTTCCGGCGTATCAAACGCCCCCTTACTTTATCCGGTAGAGTGGCAAATTGGTGGAAATTTCTGCCCGACTCAGAAAAAGCGGAAATTATGAATGATGATTTAGCAGTCTTGGGCAACCGCATCATTCTAGAGTTTCAGGTCAATCTTCTAGCACACTAATCATCAGATTGGCTGATGTTTACCAAAAGAAAGCTGAAAGACATAAGTCAATTTGAGCAATATGCAGAGGACTATCTCAATGAAGCCTATCGCCTAGGTGCTCATGCCCTCTCAACAGTCGATATGTCTTTCCTTGCTTCATTACCAGAATCACTGGGTAACATTGTCCTTGATGAGTTATTACATCGTAATATCTTGGTAGAAAATCTGAATCTAGTCGATCTCCAACAAGTGGTTCGGTAGGAGATCAAAAAACTTTGCTACCGACTCAAGGCAAACCATGAATTGCCAAAACTTGGAAAAAATATTTGTGGTCAGATTGATGGGGCAGAAGAACACAATCTGCCAAAGAAATTCAAACCAAGATGCTGAAGGTTCAGACGAACCAAATCAAGGCGGCCGTTCAAACCCTACAAATTTTTTAGACGAAGGAGAAGCAGTGATAACAAAAAAGACGACAGATGTTTTGCATGTCGCAAAAAAGGGCATTATGCCAACAAATGCCCAAACAGAGCTCCTCGTCCAATTAAGATGATGTTCAAAATCCCCGAAATTGAACAAGATTGGGACTTGATAGAAAACGAAATCGAGTTTGAGGAATGCCTCAAAAGTAGAAATGTGTTTTATTTGGCTGACGAAGAAGAAGATGAAATCATAAGCATAATTACAGAATCATCATCAGAAGCAGCCAGACACATCTGCATGGTAGGCAAAAAAGGCAAGGAAGTCTTGATTACAGAATCCAAATCAGAACCAGAAGAGTTCGAATGTAAAAGCGAGTTTTGCAATAATTTTGCCTCCGACAGTTCGTATGAGATTATCCGAGACAACAGCAGCAACTCGGATAACTCAACCTCCGAATCAGGGTCAGACATTGAAAGAGGAATTTACTTAGACAATGAAGTACCAATAGCTCCAAAACAACAAGAAAAGTGGGCGGTCTTAGAAAAGGTCGCGAAGGCTCTACTAGACAAAGGTACAATTCCAATTAATTTCTGGGATTTTACACCAAAAAATAGCCTCAAAAATTATGAGAACAAACAAATTAAGAAGATGTCCTTATCAGACATTTCCGTAATTATCCCAGTTCAAATAGCTGCGGATAAAAACGGGAAACAGAAAAAAGGACAAGTCTTCATAGACACTGGTGCCAACATGAATTTTTGCAAAAAAGAGATAATTAGCAACTGGCTATATTATCCAGAAGGAACCAGAGTCGAAACCATGAATGATGAACGAAGACTTCACAATTTTGCTTTAAATGTCCCGGTAAAGATAGGAGAAAAAACGATCAGTACAAACTTTGTACAAATTGATGATGCCAGACATGATATTGGGATAGGGTTGGTTACTTTGGATGAAATAAGACCCTATACAATTTGCAAAGACTACATTGTGTTTAGAATAAAAAAGGAACAACAAGTTGTTCCAAGATTGTCAACCTCTTTCAAACGGATGCAGAACAAAAAAGGAAAGAAAGAGGACAAAAAACACAACATGACTTTGCTTCAAATCATGAAGCAAGAACTTGAGTTCGAGGAAGAAGTCGAAAGGATCAAAGCCATTAAGGCTATAAATCTGCTACCAGGCCAAAGAATAGACTGTCTACCCCAATTCAGACAAGTGGTAGAAAAATTAAAGTCCTGTTGCGTGGAGCATCCATTATAGTTTTGGGCCAAGGACACCCCCACAACACATATACCAACTGTGCACAATATTCCTGTACAAAGCAGACCTATCATAGGTTCTGAACAAAACAGAAAAGAGATATTAGCTCAAATACAGGAACTTGAAGAGAAGGGCCTTATTCGAAAATCCGAATCTCACTATGCAAGCACAAACTTCATAGTTAGGAACCATGCCGAGACCAAGAGAGGAAAAGCGAGAATGGTCATAAACTACATTCATCTAAACAGTGTGACAGTTGATATAAAGTGACCCTTACCAACAAAGAAGTCCTAATACAAAGGGCGGCTCAGGAAAATTTTTTTTCTAAATTTAACTACAACTCTGGATACCACCAGATCAAGATCGACGTAGAGGACATACACAAAACGGCGTTCTATACTCCTAATGGCTTGTATGAATGGCTAGTCATGATATTTGGTCTAAAAAACGCTCCATCACAGTTCCAAAGAAGAATGGATGACATCTTCAAGGGTTATGATTTTATCATTAACTATATTGATAATTTTTTGATAACTTCAGAAACTATTGATGAGCACTTGCAGCACCTAGCAATCTTCGCAGAAATCTGTGATAAGCATGATATTGGGCTATCCAAAAGTGAATACAAGTTTCAATTGGCCAAACAAGAAATTGAGTTTCTCGGTATCAAACTCAAAGAAGGAAAGATAACCATGCAAGATCATGTGCTAAAGAAGATAGAGCAATTTCCAAACCAGCTCGAAGACAAACTACAATGCCAAAGGTTCCTCAGATGCCTCAACTATGTAGGAAACTACATTCAAAATCTATCTCAGAAAACTCAGGCAATCCGAAAAGTCATGCATCATGAGCCCTACTAATGGAACAAAGCTGTTACAGACGCTGTGATTTCATTAAAAGAAGACTCCCAGAAATTGAACCAGCTTTTGTAGGACCATATGTCATCTCCACCGATGTGTCAAATGACACATGGGCGGCAGTTCTCTTAAAGAAAGATGGCAACAGTGAAAAGGTATGCTTCTATACCAGCCGACAGTTCAAATCTAATCAAATCAATTATTGGCCTGGAGAGAATGAAAATCTGGCGGCAATCCGAGGGTTGGAGAAATTTCACCCATACTTAATTGGTGAGAAATTTATACTAAGATCAGATTCTCAAAATCTGTCAGTTCTGCTCAAAAGAAAAATTACGAGCAGTCCAAAACTTCAACAGTTTGCCTGGTGGCAATTTTTACTTTCTCAGTATGATTTTACAATAGATCTGGTAAAAGGAGCACATCATTCACTACCATACGCCCTCACTCGAGAATGTAAAATGATGAGATCCACTGGTAGACAATGGGAAGACTGGCAAGTAGACACTCTAGAACAAAGATAGATGCCAAAAGGTCAGAAAACTCTATCCAGAATTCGCTGATGCCGCAGAAGGCCGCAATCCAAATTTGGATTTCTACTACACAGCCGCAGGAAGAATCACCTGCATCGTCAACAATCTTAAATGGACCTCACTTGAACCAGAACTGTTATTATGGGCCATTGACAGAGCTGTGCTTGACAATCTGATCATTCACAGATGACAACTATTTGCTAACAATGTGTCCAAGGATTTTTTTAATTTTATTGCAGGAACAAAGTGGGAAGAAGCCTTATGTCGAAAGCTACAGAGAATCAACTTTGTTGATTACCCTGAAGTCGCTATTTTTCAGGACGAAGAGCTCATTTACAAGAACGTCCCAAAAACCAAGGAATTTGAAGCAAGTTGCACAACCCTCGAACAAATCACGAAGGAAATGCGCAAATGCCAAAACTGTCGTGTCCAAACAAAAGGTTTCTGCCTCTATCACGAATGGGCAGTAAGAAGAATATTGGAATCTGAGGCAGAAAGCAACGAGACAAAAGAATGATGACAAAATCCGACAAGAATATATTTAGAGCAAAAGCAAATTGCATGAGTCATCTGTCTTTTTCTAATCAGTGCACCGAAAGCAGACATCCTTGTTATGAGTCATTTTTGTCTTTTTTTTATCATTAAAGTGATGAATCTTGTAAAGCTTATCTAGTCACTGTTTTCTTTTTAAAAGTTTGGACTAGTGCGCACTACTTTTTGCAAGCGAATTTATTCGCTGAATTATTGTACTATCTTTCTATGTGTATATATTGATACCACCGAGCCCCTTACAAGGCATCGGTCTTTCGAGCATCTTCTTGCCTTGTGCAAACTTCAGTTTTTCCCTTTGCTGTAAGCAGAGAGAGACACTAAGTCTGAGTGTGTGTTCGCCTTTGCAACATTGGGTTTGACTAGATCATGCACTTAAAGTGTATATATATATATATTTTTAATTTTTTTGGGGCAATATGTGCTACTTCCAGCCTGGGTTATGTGGACTACTCATGAACACATCGAGGCACACTAGCGTTAATGTAATTAATGCATGTTTGTCTTTATAATCAACTTGAGGTTAAAGTAACACCTGACATAACCCTTCCTCTAGGGGTGTAGTATAACTGGTCGCAAAGGGAGACTTGGCATGCCGCTTGTTTGATTCCCATTGATACTTAGTGTTGAAGTAGATCTCTCTCTCTCTCTCTCTCTCTCTCTCTCTCTCTCTATATATATATATATATATATATATATATTCGTTTGCTTTGGATATAAGGCCTGAGGTGACATAAAATCATTGAGGATTTCATATTGAAGGATGCAAGGTCAGATCGCCCTATTCGATGGAACCTCAAATTTGACCCTCTAAAATCTAATATTTGTTTAATTTGTAAGTCCCACATAAAGAGGATTTGGGATCGCTCTGAATCCAACTTCCAGGCTATCAAACACGCCTTTGGCCCCGGGCTGGAATCTTTGTCAACCTTTTTTGCCCTTGTTATATTCTTTTTTTTCTTTCGTTTCACATTATCTCATGTACTGGTTTTGCTAAGGTGTAAGGGTGGAAATATAAATTTTTTGTTGTAGGAGCCAAATTATAGTTTCAAAATTTTAATGATTAAACATATTTTTTGAATTTTTTTATATAAGTTAAACTAAAGTTTTAAAAATTTCATAAGTAAAAGTTTGATCTTTTTAAAATCTAAGGAAGAGCATGGCCCGTACTTAGGGATGTCAATATATCCGATTTGAATCGGATGTCCGACCAATCAGATCCGAAAAAATCGGATATGAGAAAAAAAATTAATATCCAATTAAGAAATCAGATTGAATTCGGATTTGATACATGGCATCTGATCGGATTCGGATTCAGATATACATAAATATCCAATCGAATTCGGATACGGATTCAGATCGAATTCATTTTTAAACAAACATCTTGTATCTAATGCTATTAAATTTTGAAAATTGTCAAAATCCAGTTCAAAATTCGGGTTCAGATATAAATATAAAAATTAGATTCAGATTGTAAAATTGGATTTCAGATTCAAATTTGGATATGATTTTTTTATCTGAATTTGAATTCGAATATGTAAATATGTGAAAAACATATATGATTAAAGATATATTTGATCCATTGACATTCTTACTCTTGGTAATAAATTCAGTAAAAAAACCATATATTTAAAGTTTGATGGATTAGAAATCTTAATAATACAAATTTACCGTTTCGCTTCGCTGTAATTTTCTTTTCTATGTTATCTCATAGCGGCTTTTTTCATTTTTTTAATCGTTAAGGACATTTATGGAATTTACAGAGTAATCGGAGTACCGAACCCCAGTGCCAGGCAACGGCCCAGACAGTTCACTCTGTCACGTCCCACTTGGACAAGCGGGGACTGCGTTCCAGACGGCGCCATCCGGGCCATCCCATCTCCCGAGAGGTCACTTGACTCTCTTAAAATTCTTTTAAGAACCGTTCCCCTTTTAACAATTGGCCTCTTAATCGAGCCATGCAGCTCCCAACTTAAAAATTGGTTGGACCACTATCCCTATCCATCTCGTGCCTAAAAAACATGGTTCCTGCCTGTTACTGGACGGAGGGCCGCACCATGTGATATTTGGAGAGGAAAGCACAACCGACACTCTTATATCATGATCGGATTTGAATCAAATATATTTTATATGAACATTAAATATAAGATGTTTGTTTAAAACTATATACCAACTAAATCTTAAATCTGAATTTGAATCTAAATATATATATGAATTCTACCCGATGGCATTTTTATTTTGTCAAATTTTTTTGAAACAGTTGGGTTGAATTCATTCACATCCCTCTCCTCCTTAGCTTGTCCTTGAGTCCAGTTCCCCCTTCCTTTAGGAATGGGAACATGATCAATCATGGCTACGGTCGAGTTGAGTTCGAGTTCAGTCAGCTAGTTGAGTTCGAGTTCAGTCAGCTCAAACTTGATTCGACTTATGAAACCTTGAGCTCGACTCGGCTCGATGAAAACAACTCGAGTTCGACTGAGCAGTTACTTACTAAGTTCGAGCTCAACTCAATTAAGGATTGACAAACTCGTTAGGATAGAATTGATATTGTTGAGGTCGAGCTCAACTAGATTATTTGAAAGAGTCCACTCATGAACTCACTCTCTACTTGTTAAGTAAATGCCTCTGCTTTAACTGGTTCGTTAGGAGCTTTGACTCATCTTATCATCTTTTCTTTTCCTGTGGACGGCAGTTCTCCTACGTACGTCCTCCATCTACGGTCTTCCAACAGCTGGACGTATGAGAGGCCTAGCTTCCTTCCACATCTCAGTTACATTTCCTTACTGAAAGCCGAAGATGCTGCCGTTCCGGAGCTTGGAGGAAGCAGCGGCGAGTCTGGGGAGGCCCCTCACTCCGGCCGAGACCCTCTGGTTCAGATACTCCGCCACCATGCCCGACTTCCACATTTACGCCCACTCCTTCTTCCTGTTGATCTGCGTCATCTCCCTCTGCCCTCTCCCTCTGGTCCTCATGGAGGCGATGGGGGTAAGCGTCCTGCGCAGGTTCAAGATACAGCCCAATGTGAGGGTGCCCATCGCTCGCGTGATGCAATGCTACAGGGACGTGGCGGCCGTCCTCCTTCTCGTCGTCGCTCCTCTGCAGTTGACGTCCTACCCCTTGTTGAAGGTAAGGAGAGCTGCCAATGCCACTGCCACTGCCACTGCCACTGCCACTGCTACTTCTGCTACCGGCCATGCCGTCTTCTTTCTACTTTCTCTGCAGCTGCAGTGAATCGCTATTGTTTCGTGCAGTGGTCGGGGATTCGAACGGGCTTGCCATTGCCGTCGCTCTGGGAAGCTGGCGCACAGCTTGTTGTTTACTTGCTGGTGGAAGACTACGGGAGCTACTGGATTCACAGGTGGATGCACCACTGGCCGTGGGCCTACGACAAAATCCACCGCGTCCACCACGAGTTCACCGCCCCCTTCGGCTTCTCCGCGATTTACGCCCACTGGGCGGAGGTTCTGGTGCTGGGGTTGCCGACGATCGCCGGTCCGGTCATCGTCCCCTGCCATGTCCTCACCTTGTGCGCCTGGATCGCTCTGCGCCAGATGGAAGTCATCGAGACGCACAGTGGGTACTGCTGCTTTCTCTTCCTTCGATCTGCTTTACTTTTTTTTGGCCCTTCACCTTCCTTCTTTCTTTCTTTCTTCCTAAATGTTTGTCTTATTGATCGTGTATCTCTCGGAAAGGGCAGCCATGAAAGCTTCTGTGTTAACAGGAATTAAACCTCATCGTCGTCGACTGTTCTACGCTTTGGCTGTCAGTCTGTTGTTCAGTGAGTCTATTGTGAACTGCCCAAAAAATATATTATTATATTTATGTTGAAGAATACCTAAAATACCTAAATTACTTTACAACTTAAAACTAGAAAACATACAAGAATAAATGAAAAAGTGATCTGTATCAACCGATGCATCCAATTAATCCTTTTCCAATGTTTAAAAACTCCAGTTCTTCACTTCAATTACAATCTATATGTACCAATATATCTACCAATGAGGAAGACTCTCTTCAATTGCTTCAGGACCTTGGTGAGGATCGGGACAACTAAAACTCCAGTTCTACCATCACCATCTCATTACAACTTATATCTACCAAAGAACATTATTTGAAAGAAACTACATTTGTTATCGTTATCACAATGTCGACTAATAATAAGAAGTGAAATAATGTTTCCGTATGTTTTTCTCAAATTTGTTTTGGTTGAGTACAGAGTAATTCTCATTTGGTTTGTATTTTTCTTCGTGGAACTTTCAAGAACTGGACAATTGAAGAAACACAATAAAGTCTTTGACAGGATATGTTTCCTTATTACTAAGGTACAATAAGAAGAAATAATGACAACATGTTTTAAGAGTTAAAACAAACATAAAAATGGAAAGGTAAACGTAAGATTATAAATTCAAGAACTATGCAATTTTTTGATAGAAAAAAACTAAGCCAGTGAGAAAGAAAAGAGAGGTGGAAAAAAAAAAGTTTGCGCTTGAAGAATGAACGACATGACTACAGAGAAAACGTTGGGTTCCTACATCCAACCATTTTAACAAAATTCGTTAAACATATTAACGAGTTTTTTTTATTATAAAAAAATAACAAATACGTCATGTACTTAGAATTATGAGTAAGATATGGGCTTACCAATTAATGGAAGTCTTTAAGCTACAAGCGGTCATGTATATTTAATAATTACTAAAACCGGTGTTGTCAATAAAGCACTCAAATCAGAGTGAATCGGCTGATACGAGTCGTTTTTAATTTTTTCATTTTGTAAATCAAATTAAATATTTGATTTTTTTTTGTTAAAATTTAAAACTTGAAAAATAAGGTGACAAGAACGGATATATACTTAACAGTATGTGTATATTAATCGGTATCGGTGAGCAGATCGATACAGTGCCAATACCAACATATACAATTATTAAGAGATCCATACATGACAAACTTAAAATCCGACCACTAGTGGAGACAGAAGAGCCGAATCTAATGGCTGTTAAATCTTGTTCTTGGTTCCCTTCAGCTAAAAATATTTGTCCTGACCACTAGTTATGAACTACATTTGATATATGGAACATTTTGAACCTTATAAATGTAAGTGTGATTCTCCTTCCACTGGCTCTGATAAGTTTTATGACATCTGTCCATCCATGTTCTACCCAGGTATGATTTCCCCTGGAGTCCCACCAAATTGATTCCATTCTATGGAGGCGCAGAATACCACGATTACCATCACTTTGTGGGAAAGAGCCAAAGCAATTTTGCTTCTGCTTTCACATACTGTGACTACATTTATGGAACTGATAAGGTTATCACTCTCTTTTCACTCTGCATGGAGCGTTCAATCCTCTTTAACATGTCTAGAGAAATCAAAACATTCTCATATGCTTTTCGTATTGATCCTTTTCAGGGTTATCGGTATCAGAAAGCGTCCTTAGCCAAGCTGAGGCCTCTAAATAGTTCTGCTTATAAGGTTGTGCTTCCATTTTTTCGTTTCTTTTGCACTTGGTTGTTTATCTCTGACAGTGAACTGCTTCTGCAGATTAACAGAAAGGCCAGATCGGCCGCAGCAGGAAACGCAGAAGTTCTTCACAAGTCGTCCGAGGACCTGAAATCTCAGTGAAAATCATCTAAAAACAAGACGCTGAAATATTTGCCACGTATGCAGTGGCCTAGCTGCATTGTGACTGAAGTTGTCCACACCGGTTTCTTACAAGTTCTTTATTTTTAAATGAAAATCTTAAATATTTATTCTTTTAGATTTGAGTATTTTTAAACAAGTGTCCATCCAACCAATTTTTCTAGATACCGCATGGTATGGTATACAACTATTATTAATGAGCTGAACTATCGAAGCAATTATATCGATACATGGGCATGCAAACGATGCTTGAATTAGTGTCCCTATATATTATGGTGCCCTCTTTAACAAGTCCAGTTTTATACTTATGATGTGTTTGTTTCTTTTCTATATGAACTAAGCATTTTATTTTTTGAAACCAACTTCACGTTGAATTCTTTTACTTCTTAAAGTTGTCTTGTCTCCTTTTGCATTTGTTTTTCATTTAGTGAGTTCATGTGCTTCTTGTTGTTCCTTTAGAATTTATCAATCCTAGCTAATGTGGAGAAAACAGTTAAGTTATGAAGAGGAAAAATAAAATGTAAGAAAAGAAGGAGAAGAGAGAAAAGCAATTGAGGATTTGACACTCAAAATGAAGATAGGATTGAGTTGTCGGTGCCCAGTTTTTTTAAGAAGCATGTGGCGTTTTTCCTTCACCGGATTCTTTTCCCAATATATACGAGTGTGGTCATTGGTAAAGCCAGTCATTAAGCCTCAAGGTTGGAGCATTGAATAAAAGAAACGTAGGAAAACTATTTGGATCCAAATGTAGTTCTGATGCCAAATTAATGTTCCAAAATTTGGACTTTGAATATGCTTAAATTTAATTTCTCAAGATCCAAATCAGATTAATTTATGCTGAGAAAATGCGGCAAGAGTCTGGATATCCTTTAGGGGCCCGGCTGGAAATATGGAAATGAAAAAAAAAAATTCTAAAAATATATTTTTAAAATTAAAGAATAAAAAATAAAATTCCACATTTTCGAAACCACCTAACTGTTTTCTGTTTTCTCCACATTAGTTAGGATTGATAAATTCTAAAGGAACAACATGAAGCACATCAACTCACTAAATGAAAAAGGGAAAGAAGGAGGAAGAAGAAGGAGGAGAAGAAACTGGAAGAAGGGAAGGGAAGGGAGTGAGGAGGAGGAAGGGAAGGAGGGGGGAGGAAGTCCTGGACCCCTTTACCGGCAAAAACCCGATTGGAGAGATCAACGAAGATGGCGTTGACGGTGAGGAGAACGACAGAGGACCCGGCGATGACCGACAGGACAACCCCCGTCGTGCCGAGGACCTTCCCGAAATCCAGCCACTCGATCATGTGGATCTCCTTCAGGACGGAGGCTAGCGTCTCGCCGGTCGCTGAGCCCTCCTTCCTCTCCTCCTCCCTCTTCCCCAGCCTCCCTTCCCTTCCCTTCCCCAGCCTTCCGCAGCCTCCCTTCCCTTCCAAGCCATGAGCCATATCAGGCAAAAGATAACTGATCGAAATAAAAGAAAAAAAAACAGAAATGACGGAATTAAAAGCATAAAACCAAACCCTTTTGATCAACCTCCCTTCAAAGCCAAGAGCCACGCACCAAAAAGGAAAAAAAAAAAAAGAAGCATTAACACAAGCCAAACCAAACCCTAAAGAGCAGATCGCCATGCAATTCCTAAGATCAACCACTCGACAGCCTTCAGACACTCCCATCAAAACTTCATAAGCTATATCTCAGATAAACCCCGACCGATTAATCGGAAACAAAAACATGTGTAAATCACATTTAAAAAAAGAAGAAACGGAAAAAGCAAAGAGGGAAAAGCGTCTGAGATTCGCTCCACTCAGAAAATCGGACCTGAGGAGAAGAGGGTTCTGCCAATCGATGCTGTAGACCAGAGAGCCGGAGTTGCTGAGATTAATGGCGACGCTTCTGTTGTGTTGGAAGCGAAGTAGTCGATCAGAGCCCTGCCATTCTTCAAGCAGGCGCAGACTGGGCTCTTCGCCACGGATTCCTCAAGCACAGCCAACATCCTTCCAAGCAGAACGAGCGATATAGAGAGAAGTGGAAACAGAGGCAGAGACAGACGAAGCGCAAGTGAGGAAGAAGAAGAGGGATAAGATAACAATGGACCACAATGGACCAAACAACGGAACTTCTATCTATGTGGGTTTGAGGACTCGTTCACTAAGATTAGCTTGGCCACCACTGGATGTCAAAGCTACGGTGGGGGTTGAAGCAACAGCCGAGGACGAAGACGACAAGACGAAGACGAGCGGAAATCTAACGGGCATTAAAAAAAACCGGAAACATATTTCCACCTTTTGGGGTGGGGTGGAAACATGTTTTCGAAAAAATATGTCCTAAATAATGTTTAACGATCATAAAAATTTTTGTGCGTTTGTTACTTCAGAAAAATTTTTAAAATTTGAAAAATGTTTTTCCAGCTTACAAACTGGAAATGTACAGATTTTCAAAATTTTTCCTGCGTAACAAACGCGAAAAAAAAATCGACCGTTGAGGTCGATTCCGGAAATTTTTTTTCGGAAAAAAATTTCCAAGAGAGGCAGAAATTTTTTTCCGGAAATATTTTACCGTCAGGGCACGGTCGCGCGTATTGCCGCTTCCCAGTCGCCTCTCGCAGCCGCAGCCCTCTTCGTCCGCAATGCAGCCTCTTCGTCCTCACGCGCCGTGAAGCCGCAGCCTTCTTCCTGCTGCCGCGACTGTGTGCGCCATCTTTGTTCATTTCATTCTACTTGGTGTCCCTTCCCCTTGAGGCCGTCCACCTCTCGTCCAGCAACAACCACACGTGCCACGGCCGGGAGAGCTGCCTTATCGCAGACCCCATCCTGCCGCCCATACACCTCTGCACTTCCCCACACCGTGACGATTTGGGGAGGAATCTCGGCAATCGGACCGTGCCAGCATCTTCCCCACCCTTTGGCGACACCCTGGACCAACCTTGAGGAGGATCCGACGGCAATCAACAAGCCAGATCGTCCCTGCCGGAATCGGAAGCACTTCTTCTTCCACTACTTCGTTTCTCTCTTTCTCATCTATATATGGTTCTTGCGGGAAAATGAATTAAGTTGAGGTGAGGAGAGAGTTTTTCCCTTTTCCCTTTTCGACAACTTAAAGTGGTACAGAGTTTAATTCTGAAGATCTCTTCTATTCAGCAGATCCATTGCTCCCATCAGTGTGCTCACCGTCAGCACTTCAGCAGCATTCATCTTCTGCCAAGTTCCAGCCAGTGGACTGAACCTATACGACCCTCTTGCTTCCTGCGCGTTCCTGTTTCAGGTCATATTTCTCTCCTGCTTTCTCTCTGTTTTTTCCAGTCCCCTTTTCTCCATTCCGCCAATTCTTTAGCAGCATTCGTAAGGTTACAGAAAATGCTAGTGGGGGCAGAAAAGAAAAATGAACAGGACCAAGAGAAACATACATAAACGAGAAGAAGTCTAGGCCTAAATAGCAGATATGTAAGAGGAAGAACTGATTAAGACTTATGCATTTGCAAAATGCCGTTAGGCAAGCCTGCAATAAGCATGAATATTTTTAAGAAAGTGCACAAAGATGACAGAAGTTTAGAATATGTGATGCATTTTCAAGGCATCCTAACCAAAAGGATGCAATTGAAAGGTTTATCAACTCCCATTAGAACTATTCTAACTAGGTGCTGCAAAATAACATGAAAGTCGATACCTTTCTTTTATCATGCTTTTTTGGAATTACGTTTTGTAATACAGATGCTTGTAGACACGACATGATGTGGGTGCATGTGAAGGTGCCACACATGTCTGGCTACTGCATGCAACACATCAGATAAAAAGTCCCTTGATTGCATATGGCTCAGGTCACTTGGATGCAGTTACACCAAATCAGGTGCCACAAATCCAGAGTTCAGAATCAACTTAGTCCAACAATAGCCTGATGAAATATTTGTTGAGCGTCATGAAGGCAAATCTGCCTTTCAGATTCCTTTCCTGCGCAGAGGAAGTGATGATGGTTGATGTTACAATTGTTGCCTACACTGATCTTTCAACATAGAAAGTGTTGAAAGTAAAAAGTTTACTTTAAGTGTGGTAGTTATTTGAATATTTAAAAGTTAGGGTTCTCTTCTGTCATTTTTAATAATTTAGTTGTTCCTCTTTTGTAAATGATACAGCTGTGCCCTAATCTCCCCTTTAGTAGAGATTAGAGCACGATAATGAAAGGAACTTTTACCGCCTCTCTCTCTCTCTCTTTTCCTCCCTCTCGTTCTCCCATTCCTCAACACGCAACATGGTATCAGAGCTTCGACTCAAGCTCCTGGCGTGATTCTTACCATCTCAACCTGCTGGGATCATCGTTTCAAGCTGCTGGCGTGAGTCCTTATCTTCTCAAACTGCTGGTGTCATTGTTTCTTGCCCATCTTTCTTAAGAGAGCATCTCAGGCTGGTGCTGGCGTAATCTCTAACCTATCTCATACTTCTTGTTGTGTGGAGGAGGATCTGATCTCGCCTATGTGGAAGGCATGATCAGATCCTCACCTGGAGTGTGTGGATACTTCTTTTATGTGTTGTTCATGAATATTGTTTAAAGCGTTGAAGAGAAGTTGATATGCTGCTTGGAAGGGACAGTCAGAAATTCTGGTGAAGCAAAATACGTGCATAAGTTGTCTACGTAAGATGTGGAGTGTTAGTAGCAGTGGTATACTCCTTTTATAAAGATTTTTTCAGCACGATCATTCCCTGTTTTTTCGTGTGGATATTTCAACACGTTCAACAGAATTTGTTTTTCAGCAAGGTGTCCTTTGTTCCCTGTTTTTTTATCTTGTTGTTTGGAGTTGTTGAAAGAAGCTTGTGCACGTCTCTGTTTTATTTCTGAGGTCTGTGTGAAGCTGCTGCATATATATATATTTTATCTTGGTCTTCTCTTTCTTGCTGTGATTTACTATGGCTGAGAACCAAAAATTGGAAGGTGGTAATGATCATAAAGGAGTTGGAAATCCCTTCTCCTATGGATCTACAGTTAAATTAGATGGACATAACTATGAACTGTGGTCTAGGTCCTTTATATTGTCAGTAAAAAGACATCGAAAGAAACACATAATTGAAGAGGATGAGCCTATTAACAAGACAGGGAAGTACATAACCTGGGAAGAGGACGACAGCATGGTTATGTCTTGGATTATGAATAGTGTTCAACCTCAAATTGCTTCTACTATTACTTACTATACCACTGCGAAGGAGATGTGGGACTTCCTTAGACAGACATATTCTCAAGATAANAGTAAAGTGTGTCGGTTAAAAAAGGCTATCTATGGACTTAAACAAAGTCCCAGGGCATGGTTCCACAAATTATCAGAGGTAGTTTCACAATTTGGCTTTCAACGATCCCCTGTGGATCATTCTCTATTCATCAAGAAGACCTCCACAAGTATAGTTGTCATGATAGTATATGTTGATGACATTATTCTGACAGGTGATTATGGTCAAGAAATATCTGATACAAAGACCTTCCTTCAAAAGCATTTTGTCACGAAGGATCTTGGTCACTTGAGATATTTTCTTGGGATCGAAGTTGTGGAGAACAAAGAAGGTGTAGCATTATCTCAAAGGAAGTATGTCATTGATCTACTGCAGGACACAGGGATGCTAGGGACCAAGCCAGCCAATCTCCCGATGAATCCTCGGATCCATCTTCATGATGATCAATCATAACCAGTAGATTCCCGATCGTACAGGTCTCTTATTGGAAAACTGCTTTATGTTACTGTAACAAGGCCTGACATTAGTTTTGCTGTGGGAAAATTAAGTCAGTTTATGGAAAAACCTAAAAAAGTTCATTGGGATGCGGCATTGATGGTGTTAAAATATCTAAAATCATCCCCAGGCAGAGGTCTCTTCTTTAAGAAAGGTGAATCTCTAGATGTGGTTGCTTACAGTGATGCTGACTATGCAGGGTCTGTTGATGATAGAAGGTCCACAACTGGCTTCTGTGTCTTTGTTGGGGGTAATCTCATATCATGGAGAAGCAAGAAACAAAATGTGGTCTCTAGATCGAGTGCAGAATCTGAATATAGAGCAATGGCTCAAACAGCGACTGAGATCACGTGGGTCAAATCTATGCTAACGAATATGAGTATTCATGTTCCTCTTCCTATGAGAATGTACTGTGATAACAAGGCTGCTACTTATATTGCAAACAATCCAGTATTTCATGAAAGAACTAAGCATATTGAGGTGGATTGTCACTATATTCGTGATCTTATAAAAGAAGGTGTGGTGTCTACAGTTCATGTAGCTTCTGAAGACCAAGCAGCGGATATGTTTACGAAAGCACTTCCGATTGGTGACTTCTCTAGATGTTGTGACAAGCTGAGCATGGTTGATATCTATGCTCCAGCTTGAGGGGGAGTGTTGAAAGTAAAAAGTTTACTTTAAGTGCGGTAGTTATTTGAATATTTAAAAGTTAGGGTTCTCTTCTGTCATTTTTAATAATTTAGTTGTTCCTCTTTTGTAAATGATACAGCCGTGCCCTAATCTCCCCTTTAGTAGAGATTAGAGCACGATAATGAAAGGAACTTTTACCGCCTCTCTCTCTCTCTCTTTTCCTCCCTCTCGTTCTCCCATTCCTCAACACGCAACAGAAAGCCCCAAAGTTCTAGGGTCATTCATATATGTTGTAAGCTGGTGGGGTACATTTGGAGGCATTGATTGTGGTGTGTTTAGGCTGAAGCAGTAGTGAGCTGAGTGATCCCTAAAAATTTAAATTTAAAGGAACAGTGCCCCTTAGCCAAAAAACTTCTCGCTCTGCCATGCTAAATTATGAATTATGGGTTATATTTTTTTCGGCATCTGCAAGCTTTTAATCAAATCTGTCTCTTTATTCTTTTCATCAGAACATATTTAGAGCTGACGGGACATGGTTGTGGTTATTTTCTTAGTTACTGTAGAGCTAGATGTGTCCTTTTTGTGCATATTTGGCTCTGGATGGAAATAGTTTAGAATAGTGTTCATTTGGATGTGTGCTGATTGTTCTGAGAAAAAACGAAGAGAAGTGGTCCTGCTTAAACGCTTAAATGATGAGCTTGGAACAAGCTTCTTTATCCAAGCTTGAGCTTGGTTTTTCTCTGCTGAAGCCCTCTGCAACAAAAATAACTTTTATATAAGCTAACATCATCTTCAAACATTAGATCCTGCATCTTCATTTTTGCTTTGGGAAGCTTACTCTTATCTGTAAACTTTATTTACGATCTCTTGCCCAACATGTTTGTTTGTCAATGCTCATANTGGAAGGTTCAAGCTCAAGAAATGATAATGTTGTCTGGACTGATGCTCAACTAGATCATCTTATAAATCTTTTAGTTGAGCAATCAAGATTACCTGACATGAAGTCAGGCGCCAATTTAAAGCCAAAAGCGTATAAGGCAATTGAACGACAAATGATAGAAATGTTTGGCCCCGAATTCGAAGTCGAAAAAATAAAAAATAAGTTGAAGAGTACGAAAGCAGATTACAATGTCTGCAGACAAATTTTGTCAACAAGTGGGTTTGGTTGGGACCCAACAAACCAGTGCGTAGATGTTGAAAATGAAGTTTGGGCCGATTACATTCAGGTAAGCCGGAGAACATTTAGTGAAAATTAATCATCATTTCTATTACATTATACAACATATGTGACTACAATTCTAACTGCAGAAATTCCCTGATCGGCGGAAGTTCAAAGGGGGGCAAAAATGAAAATATTATCAACAGTGAGACGAAGTGTATGGCCAGTCCACTCCGAATGGTATTGACAGTTTTACTTGTTCTTCAATCAATAGATCTAATGACTTAGAGACTAATCAAGCACTCGAGACCCCTATAACCCATATGCCTGATTTGGGTTACAATTTTGATGAAAATGTATTGTTTACACAAATGTTGAACGATGAATCTCCTGTGCCATCACCGTCGCATATTCAACAAGTTTCACAACGTATTGCATCTGAAAGTAGGACAACAAACTCATCAAATAAAAGAGCAAGATTAAGTACAAATCACGAGGAGTATGGAATGATATTGCATAAAATAGCAGATAGTTTCCGAACAATGATAAACACATCTACATACTGCTGCTTGAACAAATGCTTAGAGCTATTGCAAGAAATGCTCGAGTCAGGAGATATTGATGCTGACATGCACTTAAAAGCCACGATGCTAATGGAGCGGCCAAACAAGCCAGTTGTCTTCCTCAAACTTCGGCTGACCCAACGTGTGCCTTGGTTGCTGGCTAATGTTAATAATCCATAGTAAGTAGTTTGTGATCTCTTACATCTTTATAATTCAATGTCGTGCTTGTTCTAATTTCTATGCAATTGACTCAATGCTATTGATATTGCTTTATACTTGATTGCCTAACATGTTTGATTTTATAGCTGTTAATTCCAGTCCCCTTTCCATATTAGAATGTTTTATTTGTACATTCACATGTCAAACATGACGAAAGTTGTTTTTCTATATGTGCCACCCAGTGCTGCAGTCATGTTGTCAGATGAAGAAGAAAGAAATCATGTTATGTTGAAAGTCATGTATGTCGTGGTCATCATAATTTTTAGACTTTTTACTCAACCTAGACGAATCGTTCACCCTTTTAGAAATGCTGGTTCGAGATTTGTTGATAATATCATTAACGGTCATCCAAGGAATTGCTTGGACTTAATGCACATGGATCGCAACTCGTTCATTACATTATGTAATATGTTGAAAGAGAAAAATTTAGTAGAAGATGGTCGGGAAATCAGTGTCGAAGAACAAGTTGCTATGTTTCTACTTACCGTTGGCCATAACGAGTGCAACCGTGCATGCCAGAACACGTTCCGACACTCCGGTCAAACAATTAGTAAGTACATCAACATCATCCTATGAGCTCTATGTCAATTGGGTGAACAATACATCAGTCGACCGAACGATGAGACTCCATAAAAAATCCGTCTCAATCCTCGTTTCAATCCATATTTTCAGGTAAGGTAGTTCATGATCACACATTACATTCTACTCAGACAGTTCGACAAATATTTTTCAATGTATATAGGATTGTCTAGGAGCTATAGATGGCACTCACATACCAGTATGGGTACATACATCAGAACAATCGAGGTTTCGTAATAAAAAACGAACTCTCTCACAAAATGTATTGGTTGTAGTTGGTTTCAACATGCGATTCCACTATGTTTTGGGGGGCTGGGAAGGCAGTGCGACAAATTCAAGAGTATTGTACAGTGTACTAGACAATGATGTCGATTCTCTTGTCATACCTACAGGTTAGGTTGTCGATTTACTCTGTTGGTAGTTTATAGCTTACAGTTGCATTTAATGTCGAACTCATAATAATTGTATTGTGTAGGGAAATACTACCTTGGTGATGGAGGATATCCAAACATACGTGGTTTACTAACTCCATATTGAGGTCATCGATACCATCTCTCTGAATTTAATGCACCTGGGGCACAACGTGTTACATGTGCAGAGGAACTATTTAATCATCGTCATTCATCGTTAAGAACAACTGTGGAACGAGCTTTTGGTTTATTAAAAGGACGGTTCCCCATACTAAAAACACAAGTGCTGTATCCTTACCGTACACAAGTTGCAATTGTGTTAGCCACGTGTGTTCTACACAATTTCATTATAGACCATAATCCTCAAGTAGAACAGTTTGATGTTGATGAAAGTGCATTTGACAATGCAAATGAGAGTACGTCGTTTGTAAACGAAGTGGAAACTACGACACAAAGTATTCGTCGAGGATCGAATAATGATTTGCGCAGTACAATAACATCTCAAATGTTTACGGATTTTCAAAATCGTAGGTGCGGATAAACTATTCAGTTGCCAGTTTTAGTTAGGCAAATGTTTGTTTTGTTTATGTTCTATTGTTGTTAGTTATTGTACTCAGAATGTACGCTCATTACGCTTTCATCTTTTTCAAAATGTGATGTTTATGTTTCCAGGACTGATCAAAGATGAAGCACTGACATCAGTGTGACTAAAGTTCGAAGGTCGTGCAAGGGAAAAATTTGATTTTGTTTTTTTTTTTTTGTTATGGTGGATGCGTGCAGAGACACTGCATATGTAATTACTTCTATGGATACTCTACACACACACTTGGCTTTGTATTGAATGTTGAAGCTCTTCTGAACACTGAACACTGATGGGAATATGTAAATATTTTATCACGGATGGGAATATGTATGTGGTTTGTTTGGTGTTGTAGACTTTATAGTGAAATTCTGTTATATATCCAATGAATATAGTTCCTGTATTTATGAATTGTGCGTGGATGTTGATTAAAACATTTGAGAATGTTTGTATTTATAGTATCTTGATGCATTCATATGTTATTCAAACTTTAGTGCAGTTATTATTGTTGTTGTATGAAAAAGACTCGCAATTGAGGGTTATTTATGTATTTGGTGTGGTTATGTATCTGATTTTTGTAAATCTGGACAAATGTTTCCTTATCATCAATTACATAGGGTGTTCATGTGAAGCGTTGTGTTTGGAAGATGTCGAAGCTATCCATATCGTGGTATGTTCTTTTTTCTGTTCTTGTAGCGTTCTATAATTAAAGTTGCTCATTAAAGTTGCTCTAGCATGGCAGCCATGGAAAAGCTTGGAACTTTTTGGCCAACAATGATTGGATTTTATGAATGCTCTTCCAGTAATTGTAGTGGTTCTATTACTCTGCGCACTTTCATTTTATCTTGGTGGTGTATTTTGCTCTGACAAGCTGCTTGAAAGGCAAGTAGTGGTAGCCCCACCTTGGCATGCATCTACTCTATCAGAACTCCTAATATATTTCTTTTTTCTATTATCTCTATTTTGTGTCCTGTAGCTACCTAAGAACATGATTGAAGTCGCCTTAGGATGAAGAACGTTAAAGAAGTTATATGAGCACATCTTTGTATTAGTGAGTGATGATTATGTCTCCTCTTCCCTTTCTCAGAGATGGCGAAAATACAGTTATAATCGACTTTCATTCATGGAGCGCCACTGCCCTCCACTGTTTTAGAGAAAAGAATGTTTGGTTCCCCCACCAAATGGGTACAAGATACCCATTAGATGGCCAAAGAGCAAGGACGAATGTTGGTACGGGTATTTCTACTGGATCACGTTATGATTTATTTTTCAGATTCAGTGGCAAAGTTGGATTTTGCAGAACATTGTGAGTGGGGCTGATGTATTTTCTTTCTATGTTTTCTTTTGTAGGAATGCTCCTTATGACTGTATTAACAATCAGAAATCAAATCAAAATTGGTTAAGAAAACAAGGGGAGAAGTTCCTGTTTCCGGGAAGTGGTACCATTGTGAGTGGGGTATGCATCTTGTCTGCTTTCTGAGATATGTTTATGCATAATAACATGTTAATATAGTCACTCAAATTACATTTTCTTTATATAAGTTCGTGCATTGGAGCATGTATACTACTGGGCATGTGCTGATCTTCTATCTGTCCTTGGTTCGGTGTTACCTTAGTTCCGTGTTACCTTATTGAAGCCATCCTTCTGTTCAGGTTGCTAGGTGGGGAGGAGATTTACTAGATCGTGGAATCCTAACAATGTCCCTTGCACGAAGAGACAATCATGAAGCCCAAGTGCAGTTTGCTTTGGAACGTGGCATTCCTGCAATATTGGGAATTCTGTCTACTCAGCGCCTTGTCATTTGATATGGCCCATTGNTTGATTCCATGGACTGAATTTGGTACTTACTTTACCTGCAAAATTTTATTTTACATGGTTTACAGAAGAGGAAGTCCGTCCTCAGCTTTAGTCTGTAGTCTGTACAAACAAATTTAGATAACATTGGCAAGTCAGTTATCTGGGTGACCATTTTTCTTGTGAACTTGGTATTTCAAATTTCAGAATCCCAAAATATCATAAGTGATTCCTGTATATGTTGATTCATCCTAGGTGTGCAAATTTTATTTGTATTTATAGTATCTTGTTGCGTTCATATGTTCTTCAAACTTTACTGCAGTTTTTTCTGTTCTTGTAGGAAAAAGACTCGCCATTGAAGGTTATTTTTGTATTTGATGTGGTTATTTATCTAATTTTTATAAATCTAGAAAAATGTTTTCTAATTCTTATTATCAAACTAAGAAATATATTTTCTGAAAATCTAGAAATATATCTCTGTACCATCAAACTCAGAAATATAGAATTGAAAATATATTTTCGAGTCATCATACACACACCAAAATTGGAAGCGAAAAGATTTTTCCCTATTCTATTTTTTCATTTCTTATATTTTCAAAAATATATTTTCAGACCATCAAACCACCCCTAAATGATTCTAGTGACATGTTTGGTAGAATCCCCCTATCCAAATCTCGATAACAAAATCAACTAAATTACTCAAGTGATCAACTTGATCAAGCAACACTCTTAATAATAAACAACTGCTATTCATATAAAGTGCTTACAAAATAACACATTATCTTACAACAGATGTCACCTAGCTTACTTAGTGAGCTGCACTTGCCAAACACGGTAACCACGAGCACCCCACCTTACTTCACACGTTATCGGGCTTGCCCCTTTGGGCCTTGTTAAATTTTTTAATATTTATTTTATTAATTTATATACATAAATATATATTATTTATATATTAAAATGTTTTTTAATTTAATTGGTCCTGAACCGAGCCTGGGCTCAGGTTTCAGGTCTGGGTTTCAGATGTCGGGTTGGTTAATTTCAAGACAACCTTACAGCTCGGTGTATATATATATATATATATATATATATATATATATATATATATATATATATATATATATATATAGTGTTAGGTTTTAAAAAAAATTAAATTTCAAGCCAACCTTTTGCTTATAATTGGAAAAATCACATTTTTTTTTGCATTTTCTTCATAATGGTCTCGTGCTTGGTAAACGCGCACGCGTTTGATGGGAATATTTTATTTTACTTAAGAAACAGAAACATTAGCCATAATTATTTTTCAACATTTATAAATATATATTATTTGTATATTAAAATGTTTTTTAATTTAATTGGGCCTGGACCGAGCTTGGGCTCAGGTTTAGGGTTTCAGATGTCCGGTTGGTTGGAGCTCGGTATATATATATATATATATATATATATATATATATATATATATATATATATATATATATATATATATATATATATATATATTTTGTTGCATAGTTATGTTTGAAAAAAATTAAATTTCAAGCCAACCTTTTACTTATAATTGGAAAAATCACTTTTTTTTTTGCATTTTCTTCATAATGGTCTCGTGCTTGGTAAACGCGCAAGCGTTTGGTGGGAATATTTTATTTTTCTTAAGAAACAGAAACATTAGCCATAATTATTTTTCAACATTACCCGCAGCATAAATTTTCATGTTTGTCATTTTACATAATGTTGTCATGTTTTTTAGGTTAATTGAAATCCACTTAAAGCTTCCTTTGAAATTACTCATTTAACCATTTTCATAAAAGAACGTGGCTCCTATTAGGAAAAAAAATTATAAAAGATGGGTTTTTGAAAAATTAATATGCAAAACGTGGGCTTCGAAAATATAATTTCCAGCGCTTTCTTTTATGAGCACTTTAACATTTTCTTTGTTCTATTAAAAATTTGGAAAATACTGTTGAAATTGACTGGCTTTGTTTGATAGCCTCCCATTTTCGATCCGACGGCCATCACAGATTTTAAAACCATAGATATGTGGTCTGAGTTCTTGGCTTCTTGTCCGTCAATCACAAAGCCATGGCTCTCACAAGGCAATATAGATCTTAGATCGTCAATTGAGGAATCCACTATTCTTTGAAGTCATGGATTTAAAATCTTTGAGATCTCCAATTGAAAAATCCACCATTTGTTTAAGTTGTGGATTTAACCTAAAGTGATCTTAAATCAGTATCGAATCTCAGGTCCGAGACTATTAAACATAGCCTTAAACTGATTACTTTTGTTATATTAGGTCCACTTAGTTAAGGCAATCAATGGGGAGGATGAGTAGGAAAAGAGACAAGAGAGACGAAACAAATCTTCAGAATCTCAGAGTTTCGAATGGAGGAGAGACACAGAGAGCAGGAGATGGTCACCTCCGACCGACTGATTCAGAAGAAGAGGGCTCTTTGTTGGGATTTCTCTCCTCATGCATACACAAAACCAAAACGTATATGCCCTAAATAGGATCATGATCATGCTAAATCATTGAATTAAACAAAACTTAAACTGAAGCGGAAGCGTACCTGATTCCATCTTAACTGGTGCACGGGAAGATCGCAGCAGGGTAGGATCATCCAGGGTCTTTGCGACCGCACGTGAGGTCTCTCTCAGATGGGGAAGAGACAACCCTAGAAACCAACGTTTCAAGCAACCATTGCACGACCCCGGGGACCACTACCATTTTATAATGAGGACAATTACGGATTCTACCCATCAAAGAGTTCGTAATTCCGTACTGGTATCTATACATTTCAAAATTACGCCATACCATCTAAAATGACGTAATATCCCAAAACGCAATCACTTAAGCGGATATTTACGTTAAGATAGCCATAATGTCTGAAATTCCTCATAGACATATGCCGACTCACCAAATGATCTTACAATCTCCCACTTGGGCCAAATATGTCTTTATACATTCAGACATTACACAAAATTTTAGGAGCTCATAATTGCTATCTTATTAAACGTCATTTTCACCAATCTCGTCCATGACCATATCAACATAGAACCAAAGCGGTTTTCGCAATGATAAAATTAACTAAACCTTCAATGATCACAAATGTTAACATAATCAATGACATAGATCTGATATGGATGTATAGCATGAGAATTAAGGGTGGGTATCGGGCCGGGCCGGGCCAGTTAGAAGAAAAATGAATTCAGAACCAAAAAAGACGAATTCAGAACAAAAACTTTGGGACTTCCCATTCACACCACGTACAACCACAAGTTTTTTCCTACCATCACCACTCCTGGTCTCTTTACAGAGACTGTCTGCAGTTCCCTTTGTAACCTTAACGAAATACATAACCTCATCTGCGAGTTTGGCTGCACCAACCTGCTTCACACCCCCGACCACTTGGTAATGGAAGCATCCAGGGGAAGCCTCTCCGCTGGAAAACAGTCCCGCCTTACAAGTGCAGTCTTCCAAGCACAGATCCTTGCATTCCTCCACTGTCACATTAGCTATCGTTGGTGGTGCCCTTAAAATGGTGCCAATGCCACTGAAAGTCACCAACTTTGCCGTGCAGCTATCATTGCAGAAGCTGCTAGGCATTTCATAGTTTAGAAGGCAACCAGATTCATTATATGACAACTTCTGCGAAATCTGCATGCATGAGCAGGTAGATTGATTACTGAACCTCCCAAAATTAACATAATTGAACATTGATTGCAAACTTCCCTGCATGATGAACATAAGGTAGATAGACAGAATTATGCAAATAATTGGAAAAAGTTGCAAAAAAGGAGAAGTTTAGACAGAAATCACCTTCCGAATTGCTTGCATTTCTTCTAGATCCCTGTAACTTACAGGCTGTAAGAGAACCTATGAGGGTACGGTGGTTTATTGACTCGAATCTCTATCTCTGGGCATGGCTTTGTTGTGTTACAGTGCTTAAAATTTACTGTTATATGTTTCTGTCCATTATGTTTGACTATATAACATTCTTGTGCTTGTATGCGTCTATGCACACAAACTGAATATGATTGCAGCTGCGGTGAACATGAGTTAGTAAGAATCGATGCATATGTTTCTCCTAATGCTCGAGTTGGATCTCAAATCATGCCTATTTGCTGTTTAAGAAGGAAGCTAAGAAGCCCTCATTGTAGAGATCCTTGGTGTTAACTGTTATTGTAAAAGAGTATCCTTTTAGCTTGGGTTCATATTCTTTTTTTTTTTTGTTGGGAATTTCATAGAGATGGTGTAAGTGAAGGTCAGTTTGCTGTTCGTAGCAGAGGTATCGAGCTTGGGGAGGTTGAGACACAGGAACCTCGTTCAGTTGCAGGGATGGTGCATTTCACAGATGAACCCTAGGATTCATCTCAAACAACCATAATAAAGATAACCCAAAAGCTAGTCCAATGAGAAACAAACCACCAAAACAAATCGTAAACTCAAGAAGAACAGAAACCAAGCTCCATCAACCTAATAATAGCAACTAAAAGGGAAGTAACTTAGTTGGGTTTAGGGGTTTTATGAGAGCACAGAGGGAGGGGGTAGAGAGAGAGAGAGTGAGAGAGAGACCTGGATGTCGGATGACGTCCTCAGCCTGGTCGTTGCAGCGATGAGCCTTGGGCTCGCGAGTCTCGCCTTCCGGCAGACCCCAGGGGCTCTCCCTCGCCCTCCTGGGTATCGCTGTATCAGGTATCGACTGTGAAACTGAAACAGTGTAAACGGTGGAGGGGACGGGCACACGGTCTCTGAAATCTGAATCTCTCCAACTCTGTCTCTCTCTCTGCGGCTCTGTGACTACGAGTCTGCCTGCCTCCCTCGAACCCTCGAACCTCGATGGACGATGGAAAATGAGTGAAAAGTGAAAACAGAAAATGAAAGCAAGAAAGAAGGGGAGCGGGGAGCCGGCCGCGCGGGAATCTCAATCTCTGACCTAAAAATTTCTAATGGGCCGTCGGGCCGGGCCGGGCCAGAGAAATGATAACCAGGCCCGGCCCGTTAAGATAACGGGCCGGGCCGGGCTCACTAAAGTCTGGCCCGATAAGTAAATGCCTCGGCCCAGGCCCGGTCCGTAATCAATGACATAGATCTGATATGGATGTATAGCATGAGAATTACATGTAATGTGATTACAACATGTCTATTCTCAACTGGTCCAACTTTAAAACCTTATAGAGATCAAAACACAAACACATAAGCACAGAATAGAACCAAAGAACTTTAAACTTTATTCTGCAGAAAACTGAATATGTGTCCATACATAAGAGCAAACCAAATACAAACTCTCACTAAACCTGCACATCATCCAAGGATAACACCCCCATATGAACAACATGTTCGTGAAAGACCTTAGGTGTTAAACCCTTGGTAAGCGGATCCGCAATTATGGAGTTTGTCCCAATATGCTTTAAAGACACCTGACCATTCTGTATGCTCTTTTTAACAGCCCAAAAACTTAATGTCGATGTGCTACGACTTTGACAAATTGTGGCTGTTATAAGAGTACATGACAACAACCATAGTGACATTTCTATAGCACTCACAATGCGCAGCCCCGTGACAAAATTCTGCAATCATAAAACCTAATTGGATGCCTCGTAACATACTATGCTACTGTTTAGGCACCCAGCAAAATCAAAATTTGAATACCCAATGATCTCCCACTGGTCTGACTTCCTGTATGTAAGCATAAAATCTTATGTTCTTTGTAAGTACCTCAAAACTGTTTTGACTGCTTTCAAATGATCCATACCAGGATCATTTAAGTATCTACCTAACAATACAACAATAAAATATAAATGCAATATCCAGACGAGTACAAAACTGAGCATACATGAGAATTCCCACAACAAACAAATAATGAATCATTTCCATTTCCTTAGATTCGATTTCACTTTTAGGGCACTGTTTGAGACTAAACTTGTCTCCTTTAGCAACTGAAGCGTCTCCTGGTTTATAACTTTTCATGTCATATCGCTGAAGCACCTTATTAATGTAGGCTTTTGTGATAATCCAAAAATACCCCGAGAACAAGATCGAAATATTTGGATCCCCCATACAAAAGATGCACAACCAAGATCCTTCATGTCAAACTTTGTTGACAAAAATTTCTTAGTTTCATGCAATATGTCTACATCATTACTTGCTAGCAATATATCAACGACATATAAACCCAGAAAGATAAATTTGCCCCACTGAACTTTTGGTATACACATTCATCAACCAAATTAGTTTCGACACCAAATGAAACTATAACTTGATGAAATTTGTAATACCATTGACTGGAAAGTTTGCTTTAGTTCATATATGGATTTCCTTAGTGACACCTCTACTTGATTTTCTTGAGATTATTGAGTTTGTTCTTCAGTAGGGAGATCGACATCGTTGCCTTCTTCTGAATAGAGTGGACTCAGGTCCCTCTTCAAAGGCAATGCTTCTAACCTGATCACCTCCCCAAACTCAATATCCTCAAAGAAATGAGCATTTTCCGTTTCACAGAAAGACTTACTGGATGGATTATAAAACTTATAACCCCTTAATGTTTGTTCATTTTCCCTTTATACATCTCATGCAAACGTTAAAGTATGCAAAGTCAATGGACTCAAGAATTCCATTTGACACAAGATTTTTAATCATCTTTTCAGAGATATGTCCTAAGCGCTTATGCCACAACGTAGCAGAATTCTCATTGGCCAATTTCCGTTTAGTACCACTAGACGTAATGTGCAATGTTTCATTATATGAAACAACCGTATTAAGCAAATAGAGGTTATTGCAACAAGACAAAGAACCAGTGAAAATCAAATTTGAATGCAGAAACAACTTAAATTTACTTCCTCCAAATGAACAATAATAACCAAATTTGTTCAGTAAGGAAATAATAACCAAATTCCGTCTAAAAGACGGTATTACATAGGTTTATGTCAAATTCAAATAACAACCAGTCTTTAACAATAACCCAAAAAACCGCTATGGCTTCATTCTTCGCCTTCATGTCATCGCCTAGATAGATGAATCTTTCAGCATCATTTGGCGTCCGACAATTTAGGCAGCCTTGCACAGAAACACTTATGTGAGTAGTAGCAACCGAATCTACCCACAAGTGCCTTGGTACTGAAATTAAATTAACCTCAGAACAAACCAATGTAGGAATCGTACCTTCTTTTCATGCCATGCGTGATACTTAGTACAATCCTTCTTCATATGATCTTCATCCTTGCAAAAGAAGCAGCCTGATTTGTCTTCCTTATGCTTTTTTTGTTTCTTGATGGATGTGTGATCAACTGTAACTTCCTTAATAGTCTTTCTTTTCTTACTTTTAGGCGTAGTAGCCAATTGAGCACTTTCTATCCTATCATGCTTCAATCTCTCATCTTCTTCCACACAGTGCGAAATAAGCTCATTAAGAGTCCATTTCTCCTTCTGACAGTTATAACTGACTTTAAACTGTCTAAACTGTGGTGGAAGAGAAAGAAGAACCTTATGTACTATAAAGTCTTTGGGTAACCTCAGACTTAGCGCCTGTAATTTTGAAGCAAGATGAGACATTTTCATAATGTGCTCCCGTATGTTTCCCTTACTTTTATACTTCAGCATCACAAGTTTACTCAAAAGAGTGCCTATTTCAACCTTCATTTTTAGCAAAACATTTTTCAATCTCTTAAAGGAACGCCTTGGCACTAGCCTTTTCAGTAATAGAGCCCCTAAAATTTTTCGGGATTGATCTCTTCATGATCATTAGACACATGCGGTTTGAGCGTTCCCACCGTTCAAAGTACCGCTTATCCTCATGGGAACTTTGATCCGTTGGATGAGGTGGGCACGACTCCCTAAATGCAAGGTCTAGATCAATACAACCCAGAACAATCATAACAGTTTCTTTCCAGTCCTTAAAATTCGAACCATTTAACTCAGGAATAGTACTCAAATTTGCAGATATCATGGAAGCAGAACTCACTGTACAAAGAACAAAATACCAAACATGCTCACAATCAATACATGTACAAGGATGAAATAACAAATATAAATGAATTTAAATACAACGGCCCAAAACCCATCACAAGGTACCGGTGCAACGTTAATATCCAATATTTGGATTGAAATACTAACTGCAAGTGGTATTCTTGGTCAATAATGAATATGGATAATTAACCCTGTCAAACAACGAGCCCATCTTTGGATTAACTCATTATCCACATGAAAACCTGAAAAATTATTACATATTCATTGCCCTGTATACTTAAACCTGACCAAGCAACAATCCTCCTTTGGGCTGATCATTGCCCGCATGGATTAAGTATACTAACATCTAATGTTCAAAACAGGAAAATTCGTACAATAGAGGTCACTTTGGCAATATATAGGTACAAACTTACTCATTTCGAATAATAGACATGGCCAAAGATCAAATTCATAATCCAAATATTCATCTAAAGTACACCTACAATTTTAATAACATGCAAAACATGATACATTAATAAAAATTGCATACAAGTTTGCCCCACATTAAATCAAAAAACAAATGATTCAATGATGTGGGCCCAAAAGAGTCCAAAAAATTATGAACCGGTACTATAATTGTGTTCAAGAGGGTCAAAAACCACTGAATTGGCCTTAAAATGACCCATATCGGACTTAAACCACAACTAAAACACCCACATAACCCTAAACAAGACTGAACCGGTCCAAAAATTGGACGAACCGTTCAAAAAATAGACCGTATCGGTTCCAAAACCCAGTGAACCGGTTAAAAATTGGCTAAACTCGATTCTAAAACTGAATGAACCGGTCTGAAAAGCCCTGAATCAGTCTAAATATCAAGTGAACCGGTCTGAAAATGCCCGAATCCGTTCAAAAATCAACTGAATCGGTTTTGAAATGCCCGAATCGGTTCTGAAACTGAATGAACCGGTTCGGTCCTTTTCAGAACCGGTTTGACATAAAATACCCGAAAAGCTTTAAAGCGGGTGGAGGGCGGGCGGCAAAATGATTTTTTTTTAAGCCTTATGGATCCGGATCGGGTCTTTCAAGACCCGACCTGCGATCGCTCGACCGCGCGAGCAATCGCGAGCGTTGCCTCCACCGCTCGCCTGCCGAATGGCAGGCAGGCGGTGGTCGTCCACCGGCAGGCCTCCCAACTCCGTGGGTGGCCGCCGGCGGGTGCCACTAGGACGGTCGGCTGCCGCCCTCTGCGATGGCCGGCCATTGCCCGCCCAAAACCGGCCGGAATCGATCGGTTTTTAGCTTGCCTGTTTTCCGCCCCTTTCAGAAATGGGCGGCTGAAAACGGTGCCGAAAAAGGCCACCAGCAGGCCACCCAACTGCATGGGTGGCCGTCGGTGGGTCGTGCCAGGGCGGCCGGAGGTCAGCCGTCGCCCAACGGCCGGCCGACGCTCGCTTGAAAGGCTTGAACCTGCCGCCCATTTCATGCCGTTCCATATTCTTTTCTGTTTGGGCGACTGTAACGGCGACCAAGAAGCCGCCGACAGGCCACCCAACGGCGTGGGTGGTCTCCGGCGGGTCGTGCAAGGACGGCGGGGTTCGGCCGTCGCCAAATGGCCGGTAGACGCCTGCCAAGACGGCCGAAAACCGTCGCCCTTTGTTCCTCTGTCGCCCCTCCCTTTTACCCGTTCTGCAACCCTTCAACGGAAGCCCGACGGCCTCCTGCCACGGTGGGTGGGCGCCGGCGAATCCGCCGGCCACCGCCCCTCCTCCTTTACTGTCTAAGGCTGCAACAGACGCGAGGAAGGATGGTCGGCCATCGCCCCTCCTTCCTCTACTTGATTTGGGGCTGCAATGGAAGCCCGATGGCTTCCATCGCCCAACCCCCTTTCTTTTTTTTTTTTTTGAAAACAGAACTTGCAGTCGAAGAACCGGGGAGGAATCGAAAGGAAAGAACGCACAAAATCAATGATTCAACAACGAGCATAGGCTCTGATACCAATTGTTGGGATTTCTCCCCTCATGCATACACAAAACCAAAACGTATATGCCCTAAACAGGATCATACTCATGCTAAATCATTGAATTAAACAAAACTTAAACTGAAGCGGAAGCGTACCTGATTCCATCTTAACTGGTGCACGGGAAAATCGCAGCAGGGTAGGATCTTCCAGGGTCTTTGCGGCCGCACGTGAGGTCTCTCTCAGATGGGGAAGAAACAACCCTAGAAACCAACGTTTCAAACAACCATTGCACGACCCCGGGGACCACTACCATTTTATAATGAGGACAATTACAGATTCCACCCATCAAAGAGTCCGTAATTCCGTACTGGTATCTATACATTTCAAAATTACCCCATACCATCTAAAATGACGTAATATCCCAAAACGCAATCACTTAAGCGGATATTTACGTTAAGATAGTCATAATGTCTGAAATTCCTCATAGACATATGTCGGCCCGCCAAATGATCTTACACTCCTTCCTCTGGGCCTGAGTCTCGCCGCTGCAAGCGGCGGCGACAGAGAGGGTCGATCTGGAAAAGCGCACGACGGGGTGTCGGATAGAGCGACCATCGTTCTTGCGACACAATCCTTGCCTGCTTGTTACTGCGAGAGAGGCCGCCATGACCGCTCAACTCAGCCGACTTCTCACCTCGGCCACCGTCCGATGGCCCTTCCACGTTTCTCGATGTGATATTGTAGGCCAGGGCCGCCCCATCGATCGCTTTCTAAAATCCGAACTTCATCCTTAACTAATTCAACTTTGTTTATAAAAAGATTGAGGTTGAAAGCTCTATGCGTAGCATTTCATACATATAGGAAATGGAAAGCATAACTTTTCAGAGATAAACTCATCTTTTTGTCGGAAAATATGATTGTAAAGATCGAATAATCTATGAACTCATTTGCATATTTAGTTCGGGAAAAATGCATGAGTTTTGAATGAATCCAAACTTGAAAGGAGACGGTGATAGGAGAGAATATGAGACTCCCACATGTCCTCTTTGAGGATGTGGAACGTGAGCATCTAATCTAATTATGATGACAAGTTAAAACTTATGAGTCATTGCATCCAGTGTGAGTTGAATTCAGCCCGCATCACCTAAAATAACAGGAATAAGTCTAAAATAACAGGCAACTTGATATAGAATATATATAATAGTATAATTCAAATATGCCGGATGCTGAATGTTATTAGATGGTTATAAAAAAAAATTACACTGAATGGATCAACATCCATTGCTAAAGGCAACAACATGGACCGTTACTGCACCATTGATGGTCGCGAATGCTCCAGTTTTTTAGCTGCAATTTTTTTTTTGTTTTATCAAAGCAACATCCGACAACCTTTAGATTTGAACTCTTTTATATATATATATATATATGGCCTTCACCCTCTCATGAATCTGTCCAAACTTTTATGGGCGGTTCATGAAACGATAACAACTTGCTAATATGATCCTCATTGGCTTATGCCAAGATGAGGAAACTTTAGTTTGGAGCTCACTTAAATAAACTTTGAGAGTATTATTTCTTAATCACCATCGTTTTCTTCATTAATTTTTGAACATAATATTAATTGACTATATCATGAACTTAAAATGTATATATATATTTTTAATTTTTTTGGGGCAATATGTGCTACTTCCAGCCTGGGTTTTGTGGACTACTCGTGAACACATCGAGGCACACTAGCGTTAATGTAATTCATGCATGTTTGTCTTTATAATCAACTTGAGGTTAAAGTTAACACCTGACATAACCCTTTCTCTTGCCTCTATATATATATATATATATATATATATATATATATATATATATATATATATATATTCGTTTGCTTTGGATATAAGGCCTAGGTGACAAAATCATTGAGGATTTCATATTGAAGGATGCAAGGTCTCGATGGAACCTCAAATTTGTAAGTCCCACATAAAGGGGATTTCGGATCGCTCTGAATCCAACTTCCAGGCTATCAAACACGCCTTAAGCCCCGGGCTGGAATCTTTGTCAACCTTTTTTGCCCTTGCTATCTTCTTTTTTTTCGTTTCACTGGTTTTGCTACCGTGTAAGGGTGGAAATAGAAATTTTTTGTTGTAGGAGCCAAATTATAGTTTCAAAATTTTAATGATTAAACATATTTTTTGAATTTTTTATATAAGTTAAACTAATTTTTTTTTTTTAAATTTCATAAGTAAAAATTTGATCTTTTTAAAATCTAAGAAAGAGCATGGCCCGTACTTACGGATGTCAATATATCCGATTTGAATCGGATATCCGACCAATCAGATCCGAAAAAATCGGATATGGAGAAAAAAATTAATATCCCATTAAGAAATCAGATTGGATTCAGATTTGATACATGGCATCCGATCGGATTCGAATTCAGATATACATAAATATCCAATCAAATTCGGATACGGATTCAGATCGAATTCATTTTTAAACAAACATCTTGTATCTAATGCTATTAAATTTTGAAAATTGTCAAAATCTAGTTCAAAATTCCGATTCAGATATAAATGTAAAAATTGGATTCAGATTGTAAAATCGGATTTCAGATTCGAATTTAGATATGATCTTTTTTTATCTGAATTTAAATTCGAATATGTGAATATAAAAAAAAAAACAGATATGATTAAGGATATATATGATCAGTTGACATTCTTACTCTTAGTAATAAATTCAGTAAAAAAAACCATATATTTAAAGTTTGACGGATTTGAAATCTTAATAATACAAATTTACCGTTTCACTTGGCTGTAATTTTCTTTTCTATGTTATCTCATAGCGGCTTTTTTCAACTTTTTAATCGTTAAGGATATTTATGGAATTTACTGAGTAATCAGAGTACCGAACCCCAGTGCCACTGTGCCAGGCACCGGCCCAGACAGTTCACTCTGTCGCGTCCCACTTGGACAAGCGGGGACTGCGTTCCAGACGGCGTCGTCCGGGCCGTCAGAACCATTCCCCTTTTAACAATTGGCCTCTTAATCGCGCCATGCGCCTCCCAACTTAAAAATGGGTCGGACCACTATCCCTGTCGATCTCGTGCCTAGAAAACATCGTTCCTGCCTGTTACTGGACGGAGGGCCGCACCATGTGATATTTGGAGCGGAAAGCACAACCGGCACTCTTATATCATGATCGGATTCGAATCAAATATATTTTATATGAACATTAAATATAAGATGTTAGTTTAAAATTATATACCAACTAAATCTTAAATATGAATTTGAATCTAAACATACATATGAATTATACCGGATGGCATTTTTATTTTATCAATTTTTTTTGAAACAGTTGGGTTGAATTCATTCACATCCCTTCTCCTCCTTAGCTTGTTCTTGAGTCCAGTGCCTCCTTCCTTCAGGAATGAGAACATGACCAATCGGGGCCACCGTCGAGTTGAGCCCGAGTTTAGTTAGTGCTAGCTCGATTCGACTAATGAAACCTTGAGATCGACTCGGCTCGAGCTCGAGACTAGCTCGATGAAAACAACTCGAGTTCGAACTCGTTAGAATAGAATTGATATTCATTGTTACGTGTTGAGCTTGAACTTGACTTGATTAAGGTTCGACAAATTCGTTTGAATATAATTGATATTCATCGTTATGTGTTGAGGTTGAGCTCAACTCTATTAAAGCCCGACAAACTTGATTAAGAGCTCAATTCAATAGTTACGTATTGAAATCGAACTCAACTCGATTATTTGAAAGAGTCCACTCATGAACTCACTCTGGACTTGTTAAGTAAATGCCTCTGCTTTTAACTGGTTCGTTAGGAGCTTTGACTCATCTTATCATCTTTTCTTTTCCTGTGGACGACAGTTCTCCTACGTACGTCCTCCATCTACGGTCTTGCAACAGCAGGACGTATGAGAGGCCTAGCTTCCTTCCACATCTCAGTTACATTTCATTACTGAATGCCGAAGATGCTGCCGTTCCGGAGCTTGGAGGAAGCAGCGGCGAGTCTGGGGAGGCCCCTCACTCCGGCCGAGACCCTCTGGTTCAGATACTCCGCCACCATGCCCGACTTCCACATTTACGCCCACTCCTTCTTCCTGTTGATCTGCGTCATCTCCCTCTGCCCTCTCCCTCTGGTCCTCATGGAGGCGATGGGGGTAAGCGTCCTGCGCAGGTTCAAGATACAGCCCAATGTGAGGGTGCCCTTCGCTCGCGTGGTGCAATGCTACAGGGACGTGGTGGCCGTCCTCCTTCTCGTCGTCGCTCCCCTGCAGTTGACGTCCTACCCCTTGTTGAAGGTAAGGAGAGCTGCCAATGCCACTGCTACTGCTATTGCTGCTACTGGCCATGCCGTCTTCCTTCTACTTTCTCTGCAGCTGCAGTGAATCGCTATCGTTTCGTGCAGTGGTCGGGGATTCGAACGGGCTTGCCATTGCCGTCGCTCTGGGAAGCTGGCGCAGAGCTTGTGGTTTACTTGCTGGTGGAAGACTACGGGAACTACTGGATTCACAGGTGGATGCACCACTGGCCGTGGGCCTACGACAAGATCCACCGCGTCCACCACGAGTTCACCGCCCCCGTCGGCTTCTCCGCGACTTACGCCCACTGGGCGGAGGTTCTGGTGCTGGGGTTGCCGACGATCGCCGGTCCGGTCATCGTCCCCTGCCATGTCCTCACCTTGTGCGCCTGGATCGCTTTGCGCCAGATGGAAGCCATCGAGAGTGACAAGAACGGATATATACTTAACAGTATGTGTATATTAATCGGTATCGGTGAGCAGATCGATACAGTGCCAATACCAACATATACAATTATTAAGAGATCCATAGACAAACTTAAAATCCGACCACTAGTGGAGACAGAAGAGCCGAATCTAATGGCTGTTAAATCTTGTTCTTGGTTCCCTTCAGCTAAAAATATTTGTCCTGACCACTAGTTATGAACTACATTTGATATATGGAACATTTTGAACCTTATAAATGTAAGTGTGATTCTCCTTCCACTGGCTCTGATAAGTTTTATGACATCTGTCCATCCATGTTCTACCCAGATATGATTTCCCCTGGAGTCCCACCAAATTGATTCCATTCTATGGAGGCGCAGAATTCCACGATTACCATCACTTTGTGGGAAAGAGCCAAAGCAATTTTGCTTCTGTTTTCACATACTGTGACTACATTTATGGAACTGATAAGGTTATCAATCTCTTTTCACTCTGCATGGAAGCGTTCAATCCTCTTTAACATGTCTAGAGAAATCAAAACATTCTTATATGCTTTTCGTATTGATCTATCTTTTTCAGGGTTATCGGTATCAGAAAGCGTCCTTAGCCAAGCTGAGGCCTCTAAATAGTTCTGCTTATAAGGTCGTGCTTCCATTTTTTCGTTTCTTCTGCACTTGGTTGTTTATCTCTGACAGTGAACTGCTTCTGCAGATTAACAGAAAGGCCAGATCGGCCGCAGCAGGAAACGCACAAGTTCTTCACAAGTCGTCCGAGGACCTGAAATCTCAATGAAAATCATCTAGAAAAGGTGAAGACGCTGAATTATTTGCCACCTGCCACCCGTGCAGTGGCCTAGCCACATTGTGACTGAAGTTGCCCACACCAGTTTCTTAAAAATTCTTTATTGAGAATCTTAAATATTTATCCTTATGTATATACATACAAGTGTCCCATGAAATTTGAGTACTTTTAAATAAATGCCCATCGAGTGAATTTTTCTTGCTCCACTACTGCATGCATGTATCGTATACGACAACTCTGCATCGTATACGACAACTCTTTCCTGTTACTAATGAGCTGAACTATCCAAGCAATTATGTATCTAATAATGTTACATGGGCATGCAAATGATGCTGGAATTAGTGTCCCTATATATTATGGTGCCCTCTTTAACAAATCCAATTTTCTACTTATGTTGGGTTAGGCATTGTTGTCAATATATGTCGATGATATTAGAGGGCGCAAGCCTCCATCCATTTGGCACTTTTTTTTTAATGTTTATTTAGAGGAAATTGCCTTCGGTGTACAACTTTTAAGGATATACCCTTATACATCCAAGGTTCTAACTTGCTTTAAATGTGTGCGGATTGATGGTACATCTTTCAATTCTAATGTCCCACTTGTCACTTTTTGCAGCCAAGAGAAATAAGAGAATAGAATATGGCAATGATTATGGGATTCGAACCTCCAATTCTTTAAATGTGAGCTGCCCTGCTGTCTGGGTGTGCGATGGCGATGCTAGATGTGAGGACCTATGAAAAGCTTTAATTTTAGGATGGTTTGTTTCTTTCCTATATGAACTAAGCATTTTATTTTTTGAAACCAACTTCACGTTGAATTCTTTTACTTCTGATAGTTGTCTTGTCTCCTTTTGCATTTGTTTTTCATTTATTGAGTTCATGTGCTTCATGTTGTTCCTTTAGAATTTATCAATCCTACCTAATGTGGAGAAAACAGTTAGGAAGAGGAAAAATAAAATGTAAGAAAAGAAGGAGAAGAGAGAAAAGCAATTGAGGACTTGACACTCAAAATGTAGATAGGATTGAGTTGTCGGTGCCCAGCTTTTTTTAAAAAGCATGTGGAGTTTTCCTCACCGGATTCTTTTCCCAATATATAAGAGTGTGGTCATTGGTAAAGCCAGTCATTAAGCCTCAAGGTTGGAGCATTGAATAAAAGAAACGTAGGAAAACTATTTGGATCAAAATGTAGTTCTGATGCCAAATTAATGTAGCAAAATTTGGACTTTGAATATACTTAAATTTAATTTCTCAAGATCCAAATCAGATTAATTTATGCTGAGAAAATGCGGCAAGAGTTTGGGTATCCTTATAGGGATTATACTGTAGCTTGAAAACATTATTCAAACTTTTAAAAAAATTCCTGCGTAACAAACGCAGAATTTTTTTTTTCGATCAAGCTCAAAATATGTTCGCGCAATTTTTTTTTTGCCCGTTGGGCTTCTCCTCGCGACTCTCTCCTCGTTTTGCTCTTCTCATCCTCTGCAACGGCCTCACCCTACTCATCCTCCGTAGCAGGCTAGCAGCTGCCTCACCCTGCTACTTCCTCAACCCCCACCGCAGCCTCAACACCACTACCACTCTCGGTTTTCCTCCTCGCGTCTTTCTCAGTCTGCTGAAAGGAGTCTCCCTCAAAACCCTCTCACTCGAAACCCTCGCGTCTTCTTTTCACCCAACCTGTCTTCATCACGCCTTTCTCCTTCTCTCCCTGCTGCTACCTCAGACGCCTTCCGTTGCCAGCACAGCGTTCTTCCTCCTGCACAGCATTCTCACCAGCGGCTTGATTTGGCATCTCCTCATCAGCGTAAGCGTCTAGCAGGGGTGAAAGGTATCTCTCTCTCTCAGTCTCTTTCTCCGCCATTTTCCCACCGTCCATTGCAGCCTATCATCTCATGCTTATCAAACTCTACCCAAATGTATGTGTTGGCTGATGTTCATTTTTCTTTCAAATTTCTGCAACTCCGTCGACTGTGATCCCTTTGGCGATGATTGATTCGGGGATCGCGTGTTCAGCAGAAAGCTTGGCGTGTCTTACTTTTCCTTGTAATCTTTTCCGCTTCTTGCATTTTTCAACTGAAGTACAAATTGGGTTTGTTCGAAGCGGATGATCTGCTACTGGCCCTAGCCTTTTTGGGAGTTACGTGTAGATAGTGCTGGTTACTGTATTGGCATATATTGTTGTGCTTTTGATTTCTATAAATTCTTTGTTTTTGGTGGATTTTTTGTTACCACTTGTTGAAAGAATTTTAATTAGTTTCTTGGCAATTGGAAGTTCACAGAAAGATGCTCGTGGGTTTACGTTGGTTGGAATTTTTTGCCCCATTTGTTATTGGGAATTTGGGCAGGGATCATTTTACACTTGGTTTCAAACTGAAAAGATGGGATTATTTATCTTGCTCCTTTGGTCTGGTGGTTTATGAGGGTAGTGTTATTTTTAGCTAATTCTGTGTCCTAGGATGCTGGTCATCCGTATAGTGTGTCGCTACTCTGTCAATGTTGGGATTCTGGTTTCTTCCTTCTTCATGGCTCGTTTGGGGGCATTTCTGCAATCATTAAAATGGGAGGGTTGTCTGGATAGTGAAGGTTTAATTCTTTCATTGTTTCATAATTTGTGATGTTGTGGTTCTCTGATTGCCATCTTGCTTAACTTTCTATCGACTGCTCTGTCTAATAATGTGAGCATTGTCATCTTGAGAATACCTTTTTGTCCCCTGAATGAGATAACAATGTTGTTGGTCTTTGCCCCCTTATCAGTGGGACGATATGGTGGTGTTGGGAGAGTGCACTATTACGTTCTGTTTAGAAGACACTCATTCTAATCACTCACTAAGCAAAGGTTCTTTTTATCATTGCCGCTGAAGGATTTTTTCCATGGTTCGTATGTCCGTCTGGGAATGTATCTAAAGAAATTAACTTCATCTCATATTCTGCATCTCTCTTCAGTCTGAAGTAAAACCTACTTAGGTGCTGCTGCTGCTATTAGCTTGTTTTTGGAAGAAGCAAGTTACTTCTTATTAGTTTACATAGATCGTTTGTACCTTAAAATTTTAAACCCGGTTTAAGTGATGTTGCTCCTAGGGGTGGGTATCGGGCCGGGCCGGCCCGGCCCGGCACGCTAAGACCCAGCCCGGGTCGGCCCATCGGGCCTAAAGCCCGGCCCGGGCCCAGCCCGATAATATTGTCGGGCCGGGTACCGGGCCTGGCCATAAAAAATGAGGCCCGGCCCGGCCCGTTTGGCGACGAAGGCATCCGTGTGGGCGAAGCTAGCTAGGAGCGTGGGCGCTCGAGGCGGAGGAGAGCGAGGCGCTCGAGCTGATGCAGCAGGACCAGCGGCGGCAGGAGGAGGCGGCGCTTGCCGACTTCCCTTCGCTCAACATGGCAGCGGCCACCAAGCCCTCCCAGAGAAGAAGGGACAGACCAGACCTCGGAGAGGATCCCTCTCCGAGTTCAACACCGGCTCACACATGGCGCGGGGAGGTCGCGTGGGTCGGAATCCGTGGTCCTCACCCCCGATGAGCTTCTCATGCTGCCCACCGGTCCTCGCCAGCGCTCCCCGGAGGAACTCGAGCGCAGCAGGCTTGGCGATGGTGACGCTGGAGGAGACCGAGGATACGGTAACGGGGGAGCAGAGAGGGAGAGGGAGCCGACAGGGAGAGGAGGAGAGGGAGCAGAGAGAGATAGGGATTAGGGAGATGGGAAGGGAGAGGGAGAGGGAGACGGGAAGGGGGAGGGAGAGAAGGGGAAGGAGATACCGGATGGGGGAGGGAGGGAGACAGGAAGGGGGAGGGAGACGGCATGGGGGAGACGGGAAGGGGGAGGGAGAGTGGGAGCAGAGAGGGATCTAAGAGGGAGAGGGGGAGGGAGACGAGGCGACCTGGCCGCTGCCGGGATTTTCCGGCCCAAACCCGGCCCGTACCGGGCCTGACGCCCAGGCTTAGTTGCTCCTACTTTATTGTGTGTTGGAGGAGCAAGTACTCTCTTTTGTTTCTATCGAAGTTTTTGTGCATCAATTTTTTTCTATACAAGTATATTCTCAACTAAAATAACTGCTGTCAGCTTGGTTGCCAACTCAGTAGCTCATGTTGTTCAGTTTTATATTATGTTCAAAGTTCCAAAATTTAGAAAAGGTAGTGAGTGTAAAGCTTTTGACCTTAAAGATGCTAGAAACTGTCAATTTTCCTTAAACTAGACAATGGAGTTATGCATAAAGTTTTGGGCCAATGGGATGGTTGCAAAAATAACTCTTTTGATGAGGTTTATTTAGTCTCTTCGAGCATCTTGTGTCATATTGCTTGGAAATGGTACAGTCCAAACTAATGTGTAAAGTTTATGGAAGTTAGTCAACATAATGAAATGAAGTAATGAACAAATGAATAAAATTTGCAATCGTCAGAAAATAATATAAGTTTGTTATACTCACATATATGTGGTCTGTATTATTGGAACCAGCAATCAATCCAGTTAAAAACCCCTAAGGTTGATTTTTTTTTTATTTTGCGGCAGTTCTCTTCTGAAATAATGGAAGTTTTAGTTTTTTATCCATGATTCTCACTTTTTAACAACAGCATTCAACTGTATTTGATGTGTGTTTATGGGCTAGATCAATCTTTCTCTTCTACAAAATCTGGAAATATATTTCCTATATCAAACTAAGAAATATATTTCTAAATTTCTGAAAATATGTTTCTTTATCATCAAACACAGAAATATGTTTCTGGAATTACATTTCTCAGTCATCACCCACACATCAAAATGAGAATCGGAAAAATTTTTCTCATTCCTTTATTCTAGGAAATATATTTCCAGAAATATATTTTTAATTCCAAATTTCCCAGCCATCAAACACTAAGGGTCCGGCTGGAAATATGGAAATGGAAAAAAATTTCTAGAAATATATTTCTGGAATTAAAGAATAGAAAATAAAATTCCACATTTTCAAAACCACCTAACTGTATTCTCCACATTAGCTAGGATTGATAAATTCTAAAGGAACAACATGAAGCACATGATCTCACTAAATGGAAACGGGAAGGGATGAGGAGGAAGAAGGAGGAGAAGGAACTGGAAGAAGGGAAGGGAGTGAGGAGGAGGTAGGGAAAGGAGTGAGGAGGAGGAAGGGAAGGAGTGGGGAGGAAGTCCTGGACCCCTTTCCCGGCAAAAACCGATTGGAGAGCTCAACGAAGGCGGCGTTGACGGTGAGGAGAACGACAGAGGACCCGGCGATGACCGACAGGACAACCCCCGTTGTGCCAAGGACCTTCCCGAAATCCAGCCACTCGATCATGTGGATCTCCTCCAGGACGCAGGCTAGCGTCTCGCCGGTCGCTGAGCCCTCCTTCTTGTCCAGGACCGTCGGTGGCTCGACTTCCTTCCTCTCCTCCTCCCTTCCCTTCTTCCTCCTCCCTCTTCCTCTTCCTCCGCCTCCTTTCCCTTCCTCCTCCCTCTTCCCCAGCCTCCCTTCCCTTCCCGAGCCTTCCGCAGCCTCCCTTCCCTTCCAAGCCATGAGCCATATCAAACAAAAGATAACTGATCGAAATAAAAGAAAAAAAAAGCAGAAATGACGGAATTAAAAGCATAAAACCAAACCCTTTTGATCAACCTCCCTTCAAAGCCAAGAGCCACACCCCAAAAAGGAAAAAAAAAAAAGAAGCATTAACACAAGCCAAACCAAACCCTAAAGAGCAGATCGCCATGCAATTCCTAAGATCAACCTCCCGACAGCCTTCAGTCACTCCCATCAAAACTTCATAAGCTATATCTCATATAAACCCCGACCGATTAATCGGAAACAAAAACATGTGTAAATCACATTTAAAAAAAGAAGAAACGGAAAAAGCAAAGAGGGAAAAGCGTCTGAGATTCGCTCCACTCAGAAAATCGGACCTGAGGAGAAGAGGGTTCTGCCAATCGATGCTGTAGACCAGAGAGCCAGAGTTGCTGAGATTAATGACGACGCTTCTGTTGTGTTGGAAGCGAAGTAGTCGATCAGAGCCCTGCCATTCTTCAAGCAGGCGCAGACTGGGCTCTTCGCCATGGATTCCTCAAGCACAACCAACATCCTTCCAAGCAGAACGAGCGATATAGAAAGAAGTGGAAACAGAGGCAGAGACAGACGAAGCGCAAGTGAGGAAGAAGAAGAAGGATAAGATCAACAATGGACCACGATGGACCAAACAACGGAACTTCTATCTATGTGGGTTTGAGGACTCGTTCACTAAGATTAGCTTGGCCACCACTGGATGTCAAAGCTACGGTGGGGGTTGAAGCAACAATGGAGGACGAAGACGACAAGACGAAGACGAGCGGAAGTCTAACGGGCATAAAAAAAAACCGGAAACATATTTCCACCTTTCGGGATGGAAACCTGTTTTCGGAAAAATATGTCCGAAATCATGTTTAACGGTCATAAAAATTTTTGTGCGTTTGTTACGCCAGAAAAATTTTTAAAATTTGAAAAATGTTTTTGAGTGAACAGTCGATTTCCAGCTTACAAACTGGAAATGTACTGTTTACCGAGAAAGATTTTTCAAATTTTCAAAATTTTTCTGACGGAAAAGAAAAATCTACCATTGAGGTCGATTCCGAAAATTTTTTTTCGGAAAAAAATTTCCAGGAGAGGCGGAAATTTTTTTCCGGAAATATTTTCCGGACCGTCAGGGCACGGTCGCGTGTATTGCCTCTTCCCAGTCGCCTCTCGCAGCCGCAGCCCTCTTCGTCAGCAATGCAGCCTCTTCGTCCTCACGCGCCGTGAAGCCGCTGCCCGCAGCCTTCTTCCTGCTGCCGCGACTGTGTGCGCCATCTTTGCTCATTTCATTCTACTTGGTGTCCCTTCCCCTTGACGCCGTCCACCTCTCGTCCAGCAACAACCACGCGTGCCACGGCCGGGAGAGCTGCCTTATCGCAGACCCCATCCTGCCGCCCATACACCTCTGCACTTCCCCACACCGTTACGATTTGCGGAGGAATCTCGGCAATCGGACCGTGCCAGCATCTTCCCCACCCTTTGGCGACACCCTGGACCAACCTTGAGGAGGATCCGACGGCAATCAACAAGCCAGATCGCCCCTGCCGGAATCGGAAGCACTTCTTCTTCCACTACTTCGTTTCTCTCTTTCTCATCTATATATGGTTCTTGCGGGAAAATGAATTAAGTTGAGGTGAGGAGAGAGTTTTTCCCTTTTCCCTTTTCGACAACTTAAAGTGGTACAGAGTTTAATTCTGAAGATCTATTCTATTCAGCAGATCCATTGCTCTCATCAGTGTGCTCACCGTCAGCACTTCAGCAGCATTCATCTTCTGCCAAGTTCCATCCAGTGGACTGAACCTATACGACCCTCTTCCTTCCTGCGCGTTCCTGTTTCAGGTCATATTTCTGTCCTGCTTTCTCTCTGTTCCTTCCAGTCCCCTTTTCTCCATTCCGCCAATTCTTCAGCAGCATTCGTAAGGTTACAGAAAATGCTAGTGGGGGCAGAAAAGAAAAATGAACAGGATCAAGAGAAACAAACATAAACGAGAAGAAGTCTAGGCCTAAATAGCAGATATGTAAGAGGAAGAACTGATTAAGACTTATGCATTTGCAGAATGCCGTTAGGCAAGCCTGCAATAAGCATGAATATTTTTAAGAAAGTGCACAAAGATGACATAAGTTTAGAATATGTGATGCATTTTCAAGGCATCCTAACCAAAAGGATGCAATTGAAAGGTTTATCAACTCTCATTCGAACTATTCTAACTAGGTGCTGCAAAATAACATGAAATTCGATACCTTTCTTTTATCATGCTTTTTTGGAACTACGTTTTGTAATACAGATGCTTGTAGACACAACATGATGTGGGTGCAGGTGAAGGTGCCACACATGTCTGGCTACTGCATGCAACACATCAGATAAAAAGTCCCTTGATTGCATATGGGTCAGGTCACTTGGATGCAGTTACACCAAATCAGGTGCCACAAATCCAGCGTTCAGAATCAACTTAGTCCAACAATAGCCTGATGAAATATTTATTGAGCGTCATGAAGGCAAATCTGCCTTTCAGATTCCTTTCCTGCGCAGAGGAAGTGATGATGGTTGATGTTACAATTGTTGCCTACACTGATATTTAAACATAGAAAGCTCCAAAGTTCTAGGGTCATTCATATATGTTGTAAGCTGGTGGGGTACATTTGGAGGCATTGACTGTGGTGTGTTTAGGCAGAAGCAGTAGTGAGCTGAGTGATCCCTAAAAATTTAAATTTAAAGGAACAGTGCCCTTAGCCAAAAACTTCTCGCTCTGCCATGCTAAATTATGAATTATGGGTTATATTTTTTTCGGCATCTGCAAGCTTTTAATCAAATCTGTCTCTTTATTCTTTTCATCAGAACATATTTAGAGCTGATGGGACATGGTTGTGGTTATTTTCTTTGTTACTGTAGAGCTAGATGTGTCCTTTTTGTGCATATTTGGCTCTGGATGGAAATAGTTTAGAATAGTGTTCATTTGGATGTGTGCTGATTGTTCTGAGAAAAAACGAAGAGAAGTGGTCCTGCTTAAACGCTTAAATGATGAGCTCGGAACAAGCTTCTTTATCCAAGCTTGAGCTTGGTTTTTCTCTGCTGAAGCCCTCTGCAACAAAAATAACTTTTATATAAGCTAACATCATCTTCAAACATTAGATCCTGCATCTTCATTTTTGCTTTGGGAAGCTTACTCTTATCTGTAAACTTTATTTACGATCTCTTGCCCAACATGTTTGTTTGTCAATGCTCATANTGGAAGGTTCAAGCTCAAGAAATGATAATGTTGTCTGGACTGATGCTCAACTAGATCATCTTATAAATCTTTTAGTTGAGCAATCAAGATTACCTGACATGAAGTCAGGCGCCAATTTAAAGCCAAAAGCGTATAAGGCAATTGAACGACAAATGATAGAAATGTTTGGCCCCGAATTCGAAGTCGAAAAAATAAAAAACAAGTTGAAAAGTACGAAAGCAGATTACAATGTCTGCAGACAAATTTTGTCAACAAGTGGGTTTGGTTGGGACCCAACAAACCAGTGCGTAGATGTTGAAAATGAAGTTTGGGCCGATTACATTCAGGTAAGCCGGAGAACATTTAGTGAAAATTAATCATCATTTCTATTACATTATACAACATATGTGACTACAATTCTAACTGCAGAAATTCCCTGATCGGCGGAAGTTCAAAGAGGGGCAAAAATGGAAATATTATCAACAGTTAGACGAAGTGTATGGCCAGTCCACTGCGAATGGTATTGGCAGTTTTACTTGTTCTTCAATCAATAGATCTAATGACTTAGAGACTAATCAAGCACTCGAGACCCCTATAACCCATATGCTATATTTGGGTTACAATTTTGATGAAAATGTATTGTGTACACAAATGTTGAACGATGAATCTCCTGTGCCATCACCGTCGCATATTCAACAAGTTTCACAACATACTGCATCTGAAAGTAGGATAACAAACTCATCAAATAAAAGAGCAAGAGTAGGTACAAATTACGAGGAGTATGGAATGATATTGCATAAAATAGCAGATAGTTTCCGAACAATGATAAGCACATCAACATACTGCTGCTTGAACAAATGCTTAGAGCTATTGCAAGAAATGCTCGAGTCGAGAGATATTGATGCTGACATGCACTTAAAAGCCACGATGCTAATGGAGCGGCCAAACAAGCCAGTCGTCTTCCTCAAACTTCGGCTGACCCAACGTGTGCCTTGGTTGCTGGCTAATGTTAATCATCCATAGTAAGTAGTTTGTGATCTTTTACATCTTTATAATTCAATGTTGTGCTTGTTCTAATTTCTATGCAATTGACTGAATGCTATTGATATTGCTTTATACTTGATTGCCTAACATGTTTGTCTTTATAGCTGTTAATTCTTGTCCCCTTTCTATATTAGAATGTTTTATTTGTACATTCACATGTCAAACATGACGAAAGTTGTTTTTCTATATGTGCCACTCAGTGCTGCAGTCATGTTGTCAGATGAAGAAGAAAGAAATCCTGTTATGTTGAAAGTCATGTTTGCCGTGGTCATCATAATTTTTAGACTTTTTACTCAACCTAGACGAATCGTTCACCCTTTTAGAAATGCTGGTTTGAGATTTGTTGATAATATCATTAACGGTCATCCAAGGAATTGCTTGGACATAATGCGCATGGATCGCAACTCGTTCATTACATTATGTAATATGTTGAAAGAGAAAAATTTAGTAGATGGTCGGGAAATCAGTGTCGAAGGACAAGTTGCTATATTTCTACTTACCGTTGGCCATAACGAGTGCAACCGTGCATGCCAGAACACGTTCCGACACTCCGGTCAAACAATTAGTAAGTATGTCAACATCTTCCTACGAGCGCTATGTCAATTGGGTGAACAATACATCAGTCGACCGAACGATGAGATTCCATAAAAAATCCGTCTCAATGCTCGTTTCAATCCATATTTTTAGGTAAGGTAGTTCATGATCACACATTACATTCCACTCAGACAGTTCGACTAATATTTTTCGATGTATATAGGATTGTCTTGGAGCTATAGATGGCACTCACATACCAATATGGGTACATACATCAGAACAATCGAGGTTTCGTAATAAAAAACGGACTCTCTCACAAAATGTATTGGCTGTAGTTGGTTTCAACATGCGATTCCACTATGTTTTGGGGGGTTGGGAAGGCAGTGCGACAAATTCAAGAGTATTGTACAGTGCACTAGACAATGATGTCGATCCTCTTGTCATACCTACATGTTAGGTTGTCAATTTACTCTGTTGGTAGTTTATAGCTTACAGTTGCATTTAATGTCGAACTCATAATAATTGTATTGTGTAGGGAAATATTACCTTGGTGATGGAGGATATCCAAACATACGTGGTTTACTAACTCCATATTGAGGTCATCGATACCATCTCTCTGAATTTAATGAACCTGGTGTAAGATTTAGGGTGTCGAAGTATAACCCACGTCCAGATTGAGCAAAGGAAAGATAAGAGAGAGTAGGAAAAGAGAAATGAGGAAGGGAGGTGAGATTTACATTCTCACACAACCCATTTATATAGTGATCCTTCCACACAATTTACAAGAGGAGTTACATAAGGGGTCTCTAGTTCCCAAGAGACATGACTTTTCATTTTTCAACATACATGACTTTTCATCTCTCAAGAGACATGACTTTTCATCTCTCAAGAGACATGTCTTTTCATTTCCTAAGAGACATGACTTTTCTTCTTGTAACAGACATGACTTTTCATTGGATCTGGATCAGATCAACATCTTATCATCCTCCCTCAAGTTGTATATGGTTTTGCACCATGTACAACTTGCCTTTTAG
>JAANDH010000110.1:0-57956 GCA_011799765.1 Nymphaea thermarum
ATTCTTCGCGGGCGCAGGCTTTTCTCCAGTAATATATTGTAGGCGGCCTCTACTAGTAATCCCGATTTCTAGGGCAGCAGACCATGAGAGGTAGTTGTCCTTGTTCAGCCGAATAGAAGTAACATGTACGGGGACGTTCTCACTCTTGAGATTGCTGCCCGTGCCCTGGACATCAGCAACGGCAGGAAGTACGGCGTCGACCATCGCGAAAAAACACAGAAAGAGCAGCGGAGGAAATTGAGAAGACGGTGGCGTGGATCCCGAGGCGGCGGCGGCACGTAAAACACGAACGGTGAGATCACGACGAAAAACACCAATAGATCGCATACGGCGGCTCTGATACCATGTAGAAACACAAACCACAAGAATAGGGCAAGGAACAAACACACGATGTACGTGGAAAAACCTTAAAACGAGGAAAAAACCACGGGGAAGCTCTAACCTAGGGGCACACCGCAACCCTAGGAGAGAGAAAATCTTATTCACTTAACTTCAACAATAACACGTAAGTGAGAATATATAGGGGAGAGAGGAGATGGCACCTAGGGTACCGAGCCGCCCTCGGTACCCGCACCCCAGAAGAACCGGGTCCAGAAATAGACCCGGTTCATATTACAACGTATTTCAACAAACAGTATAGTTGCTAAAGAAAAACATTATATGAAAAATATAAGAATGATTCACATAGTGAAAACTGTCTCAAGTAGGACCATCTAGAGAAGAGCAGAATAAGAAAACATGCTTCTACTGCCCAATATTTTGATACTGGTACTCAAATGGCATCACAGTGAATAAGAAAACATGCTTCTACTGCCCAATATTTTGATACTGGTACTCAAATGGCATCACAGTGAATAAGAAAACATGCTTCTACTGCCCAATATTTTGCCAACATCATTTGCTTGCTCTTTTAACACATGGAGATGGAAATGGCTTCTGCAGGTCTGCTGTGATTAGCTGTATGCTCTGAGGAGCTGCTATATAATGGTCAAGGATTTGTGCCCATGCTTGTCATTCTTTTATTTTCAATCTAGCTACTGCTACACTTACTAAGGCTAGATATTTTGGAGACAGGGCAACATGCCTCAGCCTCGGCCCAATAGACTTTATTTTCAGTCATTTGTTTATGCATTTTATTTTGTATGGAAAGTCAAGCATCAAACTGTATGTAGGTGGGGAAGAGCTTTTCTTACAAGGGACTTCTTTCACACCATGGCATCAAGGATGGGAGACAAAGTATTACTGGTTCTTGCTGAAGATGAGGGTGAACCTGTTGCAGGAGCCCTTAATCTTATTGGAGGTGATACTCTGTTTGGTCGGTTGTGGGGTTGCTTACCGAATGCATACTATCCAAGTTTGCATTTTGAAGCTTGTTATTACCAGGTAATAGTCCAGTAACATGTTTCAACTTTTGAGCCTGTTGCAGTGATAATTTCCGAAATAGAGTCCTGGAGCTTGTAATTAAAAATTCAGGTATATTCATTCACTAATTTGGAAAGGTCTCGGTCCTTAGAGAACAGTTACATGCATTTAAATTGTCCCAAAAATCTCCAAAAATTTTTCTTGTTATGAGAAATAAAACATCGATGTGGAATTTTCCTTTGTGAACATCTGCTATAAGTCAGGCGTATCTGAGTTTTGTAAATTTGTGCAACGCTATCAAAGAATGCTTATGCATATTTCCCAGGAATTTTCCTTATTAATTTTGTTGACTTATAGCTGTTTGTGTTTGGAGTTTGGACTCAGGCCACAACCTAGTTTAGCTTAAAGGAAAAAGAGAAAAAAAAAGGAGAATGATTTGGTGGAAAATGCATCTAATGTTCATGTAATGGGTTTCCTCATTACTTTTTCACCTGGATCTGTCATTAACATTTAGAAAATGCCACAGGCAATAGAGGCAGCTATTGAGATGAATTTAGCTAAAGTAGAGGCTGGAGCTCAAGGAGAACATAAGATTCAAAGGGGCTACCTTCCTGTCACAACGTACAGCTGTCACTATATTTTGGATGAAGAATTTAGAACAGCAATTCAAGAGTTTTTAGTACGCGAAACAAATCAGGTATCGTTGAGCATTTTCTTTGTAATTCCTTTGGCTGAAAAATGATTGACATATGATGGAATGGAGTATACGTGTACGGATGATTCTTACAGAGTGGCCTTCTTAGTCGTCATGCTTTCTCCATTTCCTGCAAAAATTCAGTTGACTGGCTGATGCTTCTTAGTCGTCATGTTAGATCTCAGATGTCATAGCTAAAAAGAACAGGTTCTTTCTGTGGGTTCTAGTCCATTTGATCTCACGACAGCAACCGGTGCTTACATTTTTTGACTGTTCTAGTCCCATTTGTTAAGATCCATGCACAAGGTCAATCTTCTATTAAGAGTTTTACTTGACTGTGGGTATCTTAGAGTTGGTTTTTTTTTCTGTAATTATGGTTGGTTACTAGTATTCTGACCTACTCCTTTCCCCACTTTTGTGCAGGTTAAACACGTAATACAAATTTTGAATGATACTGGACCCTTCAAGGAAGATTTGCAGTTCTAGCGAAAGAACTCACGAGTATTGCTTACATATACAGAAATAGTGCCACGGAGACAAATATTGATGTCCATATTCCATTAAAAAAATTCACTATTGTATATTTCTAAAGTTAGGGGAGAACCTTTTAATATTAACCTTAGAAAATTGTAATCGAGTAGGAACATTAGGAAGAAGTATACAGACTGTTCTGCCTAGGCCATCAAAGCCTGAACCTTAAAATCTACATCATTCATGGTATCAGGAATATGTTAGGTAGCAAATGTATCGATTTATCATCTTACACTGGTTATTACTCAAAAAGTTACCATACATACAGAAACGTTGGCATGATCTAATCTGCTCCTTCCTTGGCTAATCAGATGTTTCAACTATGCACAACGCTATGGTTATTTTGTAAGCTGCATGTCTAAGAACAGCAAAATGTTATCGGCCAATGCGTCTCATTTTCTGTTGCCCTTCACAGTTTCTGTCTGCATTTAGGCCATCTTTAATCATAAAAGAAACTTACATTGTGCATTTTTTTGACAGTGAAAATCACGAGTGTACAGTTCATTTATTGTGAACTTGATCCCGATCTGTAATGAGATACAAGCCAATCCTAAGAACCTAAACAGAGATCTTCTCTTGAAAATGTCTGAGTCATAGATTCCTTCATTTAATTGTTAGTGCATTCCCTAGCAAAAGCAAACGTATGGTCCACTTTGCTGGGCGATGCTTGAATTTGGATTAGTGGGTGGTCATAGTCATCTTATCGTCACTCTATAGAGTCATACATGAGATTTTCACCTCATATGTCTCTTCATTCAATTCTTTGGAAGCAATTGGATCCTTTTCATCGTTTAGAGAAGTTTGTCCCGTTTTCTACATCGTCTAAGCAAGTAAGACCAATTCAGTCATATTTTTATGGTTCAATTGAACGGTCTCCATTTTGGTTATGATCAAGGGAGAAGATCATTTGTTGATCGGCATATAATTACCAAATCAGGAGTACTGATATATTAAGACTAGGCTTGGGCGACCACTGGTCAACATGGCTGTGAACTGCTTCTTCATATAACGCACATCTTGGACAACTAAGGAGAATAGGCACAGGCAAGAGGAGCCGCTTGCACTCAACTCGAGGAACTCGTGCAAAAATTAACGTTATAAGAGCGTTTTGCGAGTTCCACATTCATCAAAATTGGTTCCATGGTCTAGAGGTTAGGACATTGGACTCTGAATCCAGTAACCCGAGTTCAAATCTCGGTGGAACCTTCCCTCCTTTTCTTGTCTCCCTTTTTGACTACGCCATTATTTCCTGCTGCAGGTCGCCATTAAAATTTTTCTCTCCAAGTGGATCTTTAATTTACACGCAACTCCAACAGGCAACCACTCCCCCTTCTTCTCCTTCTAGTTTCCATAACTCGCCCCAAGAAAAGGCAGTCTGTTCCAGAAAGCCAGTTTTTCTTTCCCTAATTACCTGGTCTACGTATCATCAGCCATCCTTGGGGATGCAAAACAAGACTAGTTCAGATCTAGCGTGTGTAGAGATTTTACCATTTTGGCAATCTTGAATCTGATTTCAGATACAATGTTTTTCCTTCTTTCGCTTTCTCTTTTTTCTTTTTTTTTTTGGGTTTTCAACCTCTCCATGTATTTACTTCTTTCTCTTCCTTTTCGTTTCTAAAAAAACTATGCGTGTATTTTCACTGTCAGATTGGACCTGTTTATAAAAGATAACAACACAGTCTTGTACTTAATCTGACTTATCTGGAGGCGAACCATTTATATCCCCACTTACAGCTATCCCTCGCCGAATTTGCACCTAAGTGTTCCGGACACATGGATTCATGATCTCTCTCTGCTCTCTCTCTCTCTCTCTCTCTCTCTCTCTCTCTCTCTCTCTCTCTCTCTCTCTCTCTCTGTGTGTGTGTCTGTGTGATAATGGCCCCTTTTTTGGCCACTGTTTCGCGCGGATCATAAGCTCAGCTTCCTGTCAAAGTGAAATGCTTGTTCGTAGTTATGAAAAAATGAAAAAGTTGTAAAGGTTTAAAAAAAAAGATGCACATGTACTAATCTTTTCTGAACATTTCCAAGTTTTTAACTTGGCTGCCACATTACAAGAAAAGCAAACTAAGTGAACCTTTTAAAGTTTTGAAAGTTGACATCAGCAAGATGTTCTTTAGTTGTATCCAGAGCTCATAAGTATACACATTTAACTCCAAGATTCTGTAAAAAACGACACCATGACCACCTCCATGAGAACCGCAGCTTTTGCCACTAGCTCATTAGTTTTATCTCTATGTGAACTAGATCCCTATATGTGAGCCCTGTCAAATATAATGCATATTAGATTCTAAGCCCTGAAAAAGCTGCTGATTATGCATTCATATACTTTCAAATTACCTGAAGGAAGACCTATAAAAAACTTGTAATATGTAGTTCACATGCTTGGTATATTCTGAGATTCAAATGTAATGTAAATCCTGTCAAAACTGCAGATTCAGAAGTCATATATTTTCAGATGAGTTGAAGGGAAACCTGTAAAAAACCTTATCCTTCTCTGCAGCAGCCCATGAAACCAGTCTTGTAAATATCGGTTTCCATCTTGTATCCAAAACTTTATCGATGCACTGTGTTCGCCAATATGCATCGATCGGCCCGTATCAGGCCATATATGCCACAATAAGTAGAGAACAAAAAAAGTGTAATTATTATATAGGCTGATAAGAGATAGAACCCACTTGGATGTACTTCTTGCCTTTATCTTTTACAGAGTTAGATTTATAAAATTTGAACCGTGAGTATCGGTCTGGCAACCAGAGTCCTGTTCATTGTACTAAATCCGATTTAATATTTTAAGCATTCAGAAGACGTACTCTTCCTGTTCTTTGTATCTTTTTTTACGTCATCCGCGCCAGAAGTTCACCGCTGAAGCAGTGATAAGTAAATGCCTATCCCTCACTTTTTTGCTGCAGTGTTTAACTGTATCAATTGCACAAAGAAAGAGAAAGAATCAAGGGGATATTCCACGCTCTTTGGTGCTTTCTTCTTTTTCTTTCTTCCTTGGTATTATGTCATGGAAAATTTTCAATTATATTGATCTTTTGGCTCCTAATTTGAAAAAACTGAGCATAATGTTTGTTGACATGAAGCGAACCTTTACTGACAAGAAGCAGAAAAAAAAATGAAAACAAAACTTTGAGGTTAAAGACTTGTTCTGAAAAGCATGTAATCTTGCCATCCTTCAAGCTGCAATTTTTTTTTCTCCCACAGAAAGGAGTCACCGTAGCTTTCAATTTGTTCGAACTTTTTTTTTAAAACTCGAACTGGAAATTTATTCCAGTAGGAACTGTGTTCACCATACCAAAGGGGGGGAGTTGAGATCTTCGAGCTAAAGATAGTTAATGGTCTGCCAGATAATGATAAAAATATCACTAATATTTTACTATTAGCATTATAATACGGTCTCCTACACTAGCTTCAATGCTAAAACTAGGTTTCTGATATGATTTCAGCATCGACTGAACTCGCACCAATCTGATAAGAATCTGCCTAACCTCAGCTTGCTTTTTGCAATGCAGAAAAGGAAAGATAACCTGTCATAGGAGTAACAGTAATAATTGGCTTCCAATCAGCAGTAATGTCACAACAGTAAGAATGGGCTTTTAATATGCACTGCCCAACAAAAGTAAGAATTGGCTTCCAATCAGCAGTAAATGTCATAACAGTAAGAATGGGTTCCTAATCAGCACTGCCCAATAAAAGATCACGCGCCATATCAGAGAAAATTTCAGAAACATGAGGCCCACTTTTGAAATCAACGCCCACTGAAGAAAACAATTCATGCGTTTCTATTCACTGTGTTGTCAAGCAGGGAAATGGGCAGGCAGGTGGAAAGGTGAAAAAGAAAGGGAGAAGGCATGGGATGGGACCCGCTTGGCCTGAAAGAGTTGCAGTGGTAAATGCAAGTTCAGTTGCTCAGCAATGTAGCAGTACTTTGTTTTCTCCCACTGTGAATGGAATGGGAGGACTCTGCTTGTTACTTTACTACCAAACTTGGAGAAATCTTTTACTGTGAAAGAAATTGGCCCCGGAATTAGCGGGGGAGAAGAAGAGAACACACAGACCCACTTGGTGACAAGGGCAGATAGAGAGAGAGAGCATGTCTTTTGGCTCTGTCTGATAAGAATAAATGTGTGTGCCTTTCTTTTTTTCCTGTTGCATTGATGTCTTCTCTTTCTTTGATGGCAATGTTTCATAGGGTAGAGGGCACATCTAATTTTTTGTTTTCTTTTTCTTATCACTAAATGTTTTAAGCCAGGACACTGAAGATCTGTAAATTTAAGCAAAAGGTTTTATGGGATTTTAACACATTGTTTTGTGCTTAACTGACAGTCAGCTAAGTCACTAAGTATGTTTACAGAAAGGACTGGGCTTCGTCGGAGACTAAGCTCAAGCAAGCTCGACCAAGTTCGTGGTTAAGTTAGTGAAGTCTTTCATAAGGTGATAAACGATAAATAAATAGATGATCACAAAGATGTTGTAGGTCTGACTACCTGGTCTTCAAATAAAGAATGGCTTTCTTGTTTTTTGTTTTGTTTTTTTTTTGTGTTTTTTTTTTTATGTCTTAACCATGATACTGTGCTATGCAGCAACGACTGTGAAGGCTGCCAAAAGAGGCGACCTATTATGCCGAAACTTTATTTAAAAATTACTGGTTTAATTTAAAAAACTCAATATAGATCCGATACCCTGCAGATCAATAGTGGCTTCAAATTGCTTCAGTCGAGATACCTTTGATTCTTATGCACATGGGGCGCTCTCTCTCTCTCTCTCTCTATATATATATATATATATATATATATGTATATATAAAGGAATTACAAGCATTGATGTTTACAAAATAACAGAACATTATGCGCTCCGCATCAGAGCGGTCTTTGGGAGCAAAACTCCATTGGTTTCCATGCTGAAGTCATTGCTCCTTCCTTGTTTGAGTAACGGCGGGAAGGGTATTGAGCACCTTCATGCAGTGATTTCATCACCCAAATAAAATGAAACCCTGACAGCTACAGTCTTAACTCGAACAGCTTATCTCTATTTCAACTTCAGCGCCTAAAGCCAGTCACATATAATTGGTGTGAAAATAGATGTTAAAATCAGAGTGGTAACAATTGAGTGCTGTGATGACAAGAAGGAAAATGGCACAGACGGAAGTGAGAGGATCCAATACTTATTTGCTTCCATTTTTGCTTCTTATAACATTCGGAGTCAAAGAGTAGAGAGGGCGAAGGTAGATGTGGGCAATTGCCCACACTAAGCCATTAAAAAATACATATTTTTATATCGAGACTTTAGGGAAATTTTTCTAATTTACATGTTGATGCACCTTAAAAATTTCAAAGTTAATTGTTAATGCCCCTTAACCAGAAATTTCTGGCTCGGATCCTTTTCAGGGGTACAGAGTTAATGGGGTCTCATTCTCATGCAGGTTCTTGGCAACCCAAACAGAAACTAGTTTTCCTGGTTTCAATGTCACTCGCCATTGCCAACTTCCTTTAATGGGTCGAGAAAAGAGAGAGAGAGAGAGAGAGAGAGAGAGAGAGAGAGAGAGAGAGAGAGGGTATCTTTCTTAGCTTTGAAAGAATGGGGGTTGGCTGCTATGGAGATTTTTTCTTAGCTTTGGAAGGACGGGGGTTGGCTGCCATGGAGATTTTGAACACGGTATACACTCCACCTTTCTCATATCTCCCCACTTTCCACCTGCCACTGTTTCAACCAAAGGTAATAAACAAGTGGCACCATTTGCAACCGGCATTGGATGGATCACATGAAGAGAGAGAGAGAGAGAGATGCTTTTGGCCCCAAACGTTGACAAGAGAAAATGAACAAAAGAGGGGTCCAAGTTGGTGAAGGGAGAGCAGCGCCAGGGAATCAGCAGTGAGAAGCTGTTAAGCTCGAAACATTGATTACATGTCAAAAAAAGTAAATCATGGTGATGATGATAACACAGTGCATTGGATCTGCACCTTCACTGTGCTGACAGATTCTGCATGCACATGCGGGAACACCTCAGGCTTTAGGTACTATAATTGTGGAAACTTTTCTGCCCATTGGAGTCACTTGCATTGGAAGCAACTTCTTGTCTTTTATGATGACCTACCACTCATGCTTTCTATGTGGTGGAGTCAGAAAATTCTTGCTAAGGAACAGTGGTTATACAAATTTTAAATTTTTAACAAGCACCAAGGTGCAAAACTAAAATATCGATAATAAAAATAATCATTTTTTGTTGGTCTGTATGGGCAATTGCCCACACAGTGCCTAAATGTATTGATACGAGAAAACAGAGAAACAAAATGAAAGTGAATAAATTACAGAAGGAGCGCAAGCGGAGGCTTGCAGAGAAAGTGACAGGTGCCATTAGTAGAACTGTGAGTGTGAGAGAGAATCAGGTTAAAGAAGAAACTGAGAAGCACTTTACCACCAAAGGAAACAACGTTCTTCCCGATGCTTTTCCTGCAATGGAAGAGTTGCACTCGGAATATTTAGCAGCCATGCTTTGGAGAACCAAAAACGCACTCACAGAGTGAAACTTGCTTCCACTTTTCCAAGACCAGGAGAGAGCTCAGTGATTAATTTTCATAATGCAAAATACAATTACATATACGGAGAGAACAAAGGAAAAAAAGAAAAGAAAGGCTAAAAGAAGATGGAAGCTCAATCCCCCCATATTACACTCCACATACACCGAGATAAATACACACAACAGGAAACCAATCCCTAAAACAAAATCCCTTCTTCCATAGAAATAGAGTGGAAGCAGTTGAGGGATACTGGAGGTAGCCTAGTGTTTAGTTAGAGAGAAGGCAGGGTGGTGCAGGACCAAGACAAAGTGCTTCAGGCAACGGCTACGCCTGCAAGGCGCGGTCGTCTCTCTGTTTCATTTTCAGGTAATATATCCGGGGGTAGCTTTCTCTTCTTGGTGGCCTTCGCTGTTGAAGTTGCAGGTCTTGCATAGCTTCTCAGTTTGTTGACATGTGCTAGTTGAAGAGGCTTGAGGATGAAGTCTTCAGCTCCTTCTGACAGGCACCTAAACGCAGAACAACATGAAGCAGATTCTTTCAGCCCTGGAACACAAGCTCAAGAGTTGATGGTACTTCTAGTTATCTTATTCCAAATTTGTCGAACAGTTACCTCTTAATCCTCTGAGGCTCGTTCTCAGATGACATTATAACCACAGGAATTGATTTCAGGCGACTGTGTTCCTGAGATTTCGAATAAGACAAAAAAGTCAGGCTGAAAATGAAAGAAGAAACTAATTCCAAATACCGGAGAACAGGAAAATTTCCAAAGCCATATTACCTTGACCGTCTTAAGAAGATCGTAGCCGGTCATTTCAGGCATACAGTAGTCGGTGAGGATGATATCGATTTGATCATCCTACAAAATAAGAAGAAAGAAAATTAATATACGAATTACAAAAATGAACTTACAAACTCAAACAATCAATTTTTTGGCAAATGAATGCTCCTGGTACATTGATGGTTCCACTTCCATCTTTGTAGATATTTTAAATCAGTAGACAGAGGTCCTGTCATCAGCAGTAAATGGTACACACTGACATCTCATGAAAAGAATAAGACGCATAGTACAGCTGCCATGGCTGATTATTAAAGTTCAACAGTGGCTCAGAGGCAAGGACTTCCAAACTTGTACATAGAAACATATTAAATTTCTTACATAATTTCATTGGTACCACACTGGTCACGTTGAAGTTTTCTGAAAGAACATATTAGAGAAACCAATGAAATCAGCTACGGAAGGACCAAAATGACAGTAAAACATAGGTCTTTCGAACACAGTAAAACATTGAACACCAGCCAACCTTCAAGTAGTTTGTACAGAGACTACCAATACAGGTAATAAGCTTTAAAAAGCCAAGAGATTTATTCGAAGACTCCATAATAGTTGAGACAGCAACTAACAGGAAGAGAGGCAACTAATAGGAAGAGAATGAATGTATTTACACTAGTATTAGTTGGGCCGTCGACTTCCTCATTCAAACCAAGAACTTCCATGGCCTTCTTGGCGCTATCAACAGAAGTGACTGAAAAAAGAAGGGCAAATTAGAGCAGTACAGAAGGATGAAACTCCAGAAATGAACCTGCAGGCATTCTTCACATCCAGAGGAGATAAATAAGTAAGGGTACATACAGACATGGTTAAAATAAGTTACAAAAGGACAAAAAGAAAATGAAAAACACTAAAGAAAAATAAAAAGCCAATAAGATGAACCTCAAAAGAAAAGAAACAAATGAAAAATAAGAAACTGGCAGATTGTGAAAAAAAAAAGGTGATGAATCTGGAGCAAACGCAGGTACCAGCATAACGCCATAAGAAATAAGACCCCCACTCAGGAGGCACCAATGAAACTCTCAAACAGTTTCGTGGAACAGCGGTTTTCTGGAGAGAGCCGAGGAACACATTTTATGGTCCTTAAAAAAACAAACAGCCACCTATTACCATTAGAATCAAGAAGTAAAATTTAAAAATAAAAATAAAAAACAGAAAAACTTGTCCAGAACTTCAGTTCAGATGAATCCACGAAGAGTGCAAGTGAAAAACCTCATACTGCATGTACTTTTTATATTAGCTATTATAGAAAGAAACGATTTCACGAAAGAGTATCTTAACCATTTAAAGGCCAGCCTCAGCATAAAGAAAGAGGAGAAGAAAGGAACGTGCATCTTCACATGTCCAGGGAAAGGGAAAACAGGACAAACGAGGCCAGATTTTCTTATTTTGCAGTTATAGAAACCGACACCCAGAAGAAAGAAAAGGAGCAACGACGACAACTCCAAATTATGGAAAAACAGAAAAGCCATAAAGCCCAAACTTAACTTTCATTCGTATAACCCCTTGAAACCAACACAGAAACGAGAGGACAAGGGCTAAGAACGATACACAAATGAATCGGAAAGGTGGACAACAGAGACCCCACAACGCCCAAACCTCGCATTTCCCTCATATTACCAGTGAAATCAGAACTGAAGCAACAAGAAAAAAAGTAAAAGGGGATTTAGATTTACTCTGTGAACGAAGCAGAACAAACTATGCCTAACTTCACACCACTATGAAGAGCCTAACGTAAGACAAGAAGAAAAGGAACACCACGAAATCCAAACAGCAAAGTAAAGACAGAACACGCAGATTTTCTTCACCACCATAAAATCAAGAATTGAAAAGGAAGACAGCGAGACACCCACATAAGGAAATGACGAGTTCTACCAACAGGGCGTCAAGGAGGTTAGAGATTAAGCGTACCCTTGAAGAGTCCGCCGGATTTGAGGATCTTCTCGACAATTTTCCGGTCAATGAGGCAGTCATCGACGGCCAAGACATGAAGGCAAGGCGGCGACAGCGTGCTGTCAGTCATGGCTGCTCTGTCCTCACTCCTCCTTCCCCACCTGACCTCCCCTCCCCCGGCCTCCCTTGCTTTCCGTCCTATACTACAACCACAGCAGAACCACGCAGTTTGATGTACATCCATTAAATATTCCCTCCCCTCCTTTTCCTCATAGAGTAGCCCTCCCCCTTTCTCTCTCTCCTCCTCCTCTCCATTCTGCTTCTCTCTCTCTTTCTCTTTCTTGAGATATGAGATATTGGAAGGGAAACACGCATTTGTAGAGCAGAGAACGCAATTTGACTTAAATTAATGCAGAAAGAAAAGAGAGAGAATGAGCGATAGAGAAAGATTATAATATCCCTGAAAGAAGAGGAGATTATAATATCCCTGACTTTGTTCTGTAATATGAAGAGAGAGAGAGAGAGAGGGGAGATGTCCCCACCTGCTGGATATTGCAAGATCTGCAGGAGGTTGACATGGACTTCCCAGTTATGGAATGGCAGCAATGCCCTCTTGTTCAGCCTAGCTTCAGTCAATTCAGAGTAGCCCTGGTCTTTGACTTGACCTGATCTTGCCTGAGTCACCTGTGTCTGGTCCATAGAACTACGCCGGAAAATTCGGCACGGCCTGCTGCCGGCCGGATTGGTAGCCTGTGAACTAACATACTCGGGTTCAAATGGTTTGCGATCTAAACTCTTTGTCCAGTACCCCGCTGAACAGATCGTCCATTGAATTTCAGTTCTCAAATCAGCAATTCAATCAAAAAATTTATTAATTAAGAGCATAGTGATGTTTTATTCCACATTACTTTTATTTTAAATACGAAAACGATTTTTAGTCTGTTTTTTTTTTTTTTTACAAAAAAAAGTCACAACCCTCCATATATATATATATATATATATATATATATATGGATGTGAAGTTCACCACCCGTCCGGATGCTCCGTCGGAAGCAGTCAACTGATAGTTGAAGGAGCCTGGTTGGATCTGGGTATGGATCCATTTGAATGTAGGGAAGCATTGGCTCAGGATTGTGTATAAGAGTCAGATCACGTGGACTCCTGATCAGCATCATCAACATCAAATCGCTGTCATGTGGAACGTCATCTCAGAGGATCAGCTGCCATTCTTTACATTCCGTGACTCGCTTCCTGATTTGGATCTCTGGGGATGACCAATGCCGCTGCCAATTTGGATCTGATAAGAGGGTTTTTTTGTCATTTTGAGGTTGATTGCACTCATTATATATATATATAAAGAGAAAAAGGTAATCAACCCAACTCTCTCTCTCTCTCTCTCTCTCTCTTTATATGAGAGAGAGACCATTATGAGTTGTCTTATATATATATAAATATTGGTAGAAATAAAATTAGGTCTGAAAAAACCAGATGGTTTGAATATGATGTTTAAAGTTTTTTTTTTTGCAATCTAACCTTACTGATATGATTTTAAAAATTAGTTGATGTAAAACATATATTAAGTTGACTAATTTTGGAGTTTAATAGTGTGTTTATAAAAGAAAAAAAATTGCTCCCATAACATCCATATTTTGGTAATAGAAAATACTACACTTTTCATAAGAATAACTTGAATGAAAACATGTTTTATACCAAAATGGTTTCCTTAAATATATAAGGTTGTACATTTTTTATTTAAGATATTTTATTTTACAACAAATTAAAGAGTTTGGTTTCTGTTCCTTCCTAACTTAACTGTTTGGTTTCTACCAATTTCTCTATCTCTTTCTTCAACAAATTTAAGGTTAAAACACACTTTCTAATTATTAAAAATTAACATCTCTTGTAGCATAAAATTTTAACTGTGAAAACAATCAAGAATTTTCAGTAACACAACTCTAATTAAAATATGATTCCCACTAAATTAGTATATATATTTAAAGCCAATGTAATGCTCAAATGATCCTTGAGGGGGTTCGCACAATGGTTGGCGTGAGGGTGGGTAGGCAATCCATCATCGGAGATGTTAAATTTTCTCGGCATGAATCTTCTGCTGTAAAAATGAACTATTGGACTTGCAAACTGAAGAACGACAGCACCCAAAGACACCAAAAACATGCCATCTACCTTAGAGGAATGAGGGGTGGATTGTTGGGCTACAAACCTTAACTTGGGGGGACTAAGATGAACATGAAAAAGGCAAAAACAAGTTAAATATGAATGAAAGAAAAGAAAAAAATATCAAGTAAAAAGGTAAGGATAAGAAACCCAATTTGAAAACAAGATGAGTTTTGAATTCATATATATATATATATATATAGCTTTTTAGAATCACTCAACCATCCAATCTGCACTGTCTGATCCAATACAATAGATGGTTAAAAAGAAAAAAAGAGATGGACATTTTTGTCATCTAATATTAGTATACACTTTTTTTTCTCATTGTTTTCTCGACTATTCATCTGCTTTAGATGGACGACCTTGGTTAGATAGTCGGGTAACTTTAGATAATTATAATCATCTTTCACTCATATATAAGGAAAAGAAGAGACCGAATTCATTCCTTCCATATATGTGTATATATAAGAATTTATAATGTGACAACAACAATTGTGGTTCTTTTACAAACCAATATTCAAATGTTAGCTATCCAACAATTATTTAGAGTCCTGTTGTAGATTAGTAGCTGAGTGCCGCTTGATCCGCTGATCAGTCGGCCCACTTTTCATGTTTTTTTTTCTTGTGCTTTCTTTCTCGCTTCCCCTTCCTGATCGAGCTTTCTTCTCGAGAAGCATTTGTTCCCCTCCTTAGGGCTCTCAAGAGGGGGAGTGTGATTGTTTCTGCGGAGACATAAAGGGAAAAGGGAGGGAGAGGAGTGGCGTCGCCACATGTGGGCTGGCATGGGCAGTTGCCCCCACTAGGCCTCTAAACAGGTGTCCCTCCAGCTAATTTTTCTGACTCTACCACTAAGGAAGAGGGCAACAAAGCCCGAAAGAGAGAGAGAAAGAGAGATGAAAACAAATTCATTCTAAGGAAATACATTGAAGCTGGGGTGGACATAGAAATTTTTTATAAAGAGAGCCGAATTAAAGTTTTTAAATTTTGGATAGGGCTAAAATATCATTTTTCAAAATTTTTATATAAAACAAGTGAAATTTTTTAAAATTTATATGTAATTAAAAAAAAAATAGAGATGGGGCCAAGAACCATGCGGCCCTACCTTAGCTCTGCTCCTACATAAAAAAGCAATGGATGTAAAGCATACAACAAATTAGAGGCAAAAATGATGCAAAAATTAGAGATAAGATCAGGGTGACAAAAAAGTCTTAATAGTGGACGTGACGTCCACCCAAAAATTGAAAAGTAATACTTCAAAGTCATACATCTATTCATTAAAGAAAACAATATTTCTCAACATCCACCCATGCCACTAGAAACGACACGACCAAACTCTCCAAAGCAAACACCATATCTTGGATTTATGAATCTCCAGTTTAAGTAAAAAAGAGGTCAAGTGCACAAGACTACTCGAACAACAAGTACTAGCAGAGCCAGAAATTTGTTCTGGTGGGGGCATCCATTTAATACATTTAATTTCTTTGGCGCATATATATGTATAACAATCAAATGTATCAAAACATTAACATATATATTAAACTAATTTTGTGAGGCTGGTGTGGGCAAATGTCACACACCAACCACCACTGACACCAAGGGAGAAGGATGATTCAATGATACATGAAAAAATTTCAAAAACAAGTGAAAAAAAACTGTTTTCGGCCTTGTTGAGTGAAATATACTGGCTAGCCAAAGGAAAACCCTTAGATTTCAAATTCACTTGGGTTTGGGCTTTGTTTAGAATGATGAACCAAACATGCAAAATTCATCCTCCCTGAAGAGATGAATGATAGAAGAGAGTCGTAAGCCATGGATGTGTAGTAGGAGCCCCGTCCATTTTGCACACACAAGCAGCTCTCACTTGCCAATGGGCTGTCAACTGAACTATGTCACAGGAGTGCGGGGTGCCAGTGTCAGTGCGACGTATTCCAAATAATTTGGGTAATATATATATATATATATATATATATATATATATATATATATATATATATATATATATATATATATATATATATATATATATATATATAATTTTAGCTTATTTCTTAGTTTAGGGTGTCATTTCTTTTTACTTTTAGTAAAAAAAGGAACATGAAAAAAAAAAATATTTTAAACTTGCATACCAAAGAAGTAAAGAAAGGATTTTGAACTTGCATAACAAAGAACTTGGAATCAGAACTGCATCAGCACCGTGTGTGACATAGCTACTGAACAGTATTATATATATATATATATATATATATATATATATATATATATATATATATATATATATATATATATATATATATATATATATATATATATATATATATATATATATATATATATATATATATATATAAAGAAGAAAAGGATATTAAGGAAGAGATAGGGGCTGGGCGAAAAGGGAGGGTAGAGTTGGACCCCATTGGCAACATAGAACCCGACCGAGCATGTCGGTCGGGTCAGAATTTATGAAGAAATCTGGCCGGATAGCTGCCGGCAGTAGGGTGGGCCTCATCTCCTCCTCCTTCTTTATTTCCTTACATGCACCAGATCTCTCTCGAATTTGAAAAGCGCTTCAAATTTTATCTTCTGTAGAGAGAGAGAGAGAGAGAGAGAGAGTCTGTGGCCCATGGTGAGCAGAAGAGTTCAGGAGTGAGTTCTGTGTGTGTGTGTGTGTGTGAGGAGGAATGGGGATGGGATGCATGCAGAATCCCGTCATTCATTTCACTTACGATTGCTCTGTCGGGCTTCTCCATTTCCGCCACCACCATTATCTTCCTCCGCCACCCTGTGGGCGCCACCACCACCGCCCACCATCTCTCTTGAATCTCTCTGTCCTTTCTGTTTTGTGTGCTCTCCTTTTTACGTGCAGGTTTTCTTTTACCTCGTTTTACTTTCTTTTTCTTTAGCATGTTGCGCGTGGCTCGTGAGATTCCTCACAATAAATGGCATCACTCCTTTTCCTCCGTGAAAAGATGTATATGAGAATAGGTTGATGCAAAATATTTATTAAGTTAATTATAGTGTTTTTATAATAAGTGACAATGAGGAGCTCTTGCAGCATCAATATTTTGATAATAGAAAAATCAATACTATTAATAAAAACAACTTAATGTTTTATACAAAAATAGTTTTATAAATATATTGAGATGTTTACATTTTATTTAAAATATTTTTTTAGCAAAACGTAAGTGTCCTATTTTTACCAATTTTTTTTCTCTCTCTCTCTCGTTCTAAACTAAAAAATTTGGTTAAGAGGCATTAGGTGCGCATGAGAAAAATTATCCAAAACTATCAATATAAAAAATAAAAAGCTTTTTAAGTTCTATGTAGGCAATCGCCCGACTCCTGCCTCAGCTCTGAGATCCTAAACCCTACCCTATCTTGTTTTAATAGAAAGCCATGCGACTCTAATTTTCCTTTTTTTTTCTTTGTCTTTGTAATTTTTTACCTCAATTTTATTGTGCCTCAAGAAATTACCGTATCCGGAAAAAAAAGTAATTGCTGGTAAAGAAAAAAAGTAATTGCTGGTAAATAAAATTACCAGTCATTTATTGGCATCAAGAGTAAACTATAGCGTAGCTGGTCGGACTAGAGGTTTTTATAAGGTAGGTCTCTAATTTGATTCCCGTGTGTGCTATTGAAGGGTGTCCTGTTCTATGACTGATACCGACGCAGCTCAGGACCCCGGAGGCAGGAGGAATGGGCGCTCACTGAAAAAAGAGTAAACTATTCCCTAAAAACAATGCCCTCCTTTTTTTCTTTTGTTCACTTTCAACCAACGTGGGATAAAAAATGGGCGGACGACAAAGGATCCCCACTACCACTACCATGAAAATGATAGAAGTCCGTACTAAAACTAGTTTGATGGCATTCAAATGCCTTAGAAAGGAATGTTTGAACAGGAACACACCTATGCCCTTAGTATACATTTTCTTAGAGTTTGTTTGGCAGGAAAGACATTTTGTGAGTGTATCCAAAATATGTCCTGAAGATTGAGCGGCATCCAAAAACATTAATTGTACTGTTCCATAAATTTACTCTAATCTCTGCAGCAGATTTGTGATAAGACACTCACAGAGGGTCTCTACTACCAAATGATCTCTTAAAGTATATGTTTCAAAAACTTTGAAAAATATTATATAATTATGATTAATACGTAGATTACTGGATATAGGAACAGTAGCCATAAAGAGTAAATGTTGCCTATAATAAGAGCATGACACTCCTAACATGAACATATGTTCTATGAACACAATGTTCTTCTTGCTAATTATCCTCCAAAAATTTTTAAGGCCGCCTTTGAAAGCATTGGAAGCTGGGTATTTTTAAAACTTAATTGGAGAGAAAAGGAAAAAAGCTAGAGGCAAAAATTTAAAATGTTATATCATATAGTTTTGGATCATGGTGTTGGGGGTTTGATGTCATTCAAATGCCTCGAAAAGGGATGCTTGATCAGAAGCACATTTGCCTTCTTAGTATGTATTTTTTTAAGGGTTGTTTGGTAGCAGAGACACTTTATAAATGCTTCAAGAATCTGTCACAAAAATTCAATGAGATTTATAAATCATTAGTTCTAGTATTCCATGAATCTCCGCAAACTTTTAGAAGAGATTCATAGAACACTCACACAATGTCTCTTCCAAATGACCTTTTAAAGTTCATGTTTCAAGAACTCTGTGTTTTTGTTTCAAAAATTATTAGGCAATTATGTTTAACACTTAATTAATGAACATAAAAACAGTAGCTATAATAGGGAAAGAAATGTTGCTTGCTTATAATAAGTGCATGACACTCTTAAAACAGACATATGTTGTAAGAAAACAATGTCCTAGCTAAATGTCCTCCAAAAGTTTTAAACGCGACCACTGAAAGCATTAAAGACTCGGGTTTTTAAAACTTAATGAGAGAGTTTTGGATCATGGTTTTGGGGGTTTGAATTAAGGCTCAGCGTCAGGTCGGGTACCCGGTATTCAACCCGATAAGTTATTGGGTCGGCCTGGGTGAACCCGATTGAGCCTAGTTCAGCCCAATAATTTTTTTAATACATATTTTATTAAATTTAGATATAATTATAATATTCTATTACGATTAATTATATTTATATATTCTTTTACATTAAAAATATATGTTTTTTAATTTAATCAGGATGGGCCTGGGTTCGGGTTTTAGGTGTTGGGCCGGTCCCAGGCCTGAGTTTCGGGCGTCCAGCCGATCTGAGCCCGAGCCCTTACTGGTTCAGGCTGACCCAATGCCCAAGCTTAGTTTAAATTGCGTCTGTTCATATAACTAGTCAATCGATGTGCATGCATGTCTTAAATTATGTCACAATTTTTGTTTCTCTGGTGTTGTCTTTATCAAGCATGGTCCTTGAGAGAATGGATGTTCATTATTTAGGTTGAACAAGAGATGTTAACAACCCAAAACCTAACAAAAGAAAGAGGGGGGGGGGGGGGGGGGTTTCAAAGCCCTTACCTCTAGGTGGAACCTTTGATAAGCGAAAGAGATGCTGCGTATAAATCAATTACATATTCTTGAGTTATACGTATCAACAGGAGTAAAATTTCATTCTATGCACATACAGGGTAGAACCAGGAATTTTTCATGAGGGGGGCCGAATTAAAGTTTTTAATTTTTGACACTGACCGAAATATCATTTTTTAAAATTTTAATATAAGACGAAAAAAATTCTAAAATTTACATGTAATTATTATTATTATTTTTTTAAATGAGGTCAGGCCAGAGCCCATGCGCCCTCCCTTCCCTCCGCCCTTATACACATAGGTCGTCGATTCAGCATTAGAAAAAAAGGAAGGGGCTTACTGCATGCAGCTTTGCGCTTTTCATATGGTGTTGTCCTTGTAAGGCTTGGTCGCATTGTCCTCTACTTAGAAAGAGCAAGCCCATGAAGTGGATCTAGCAATTAAAAAAAATTATTGTCACAAAAAAAAAAAAAAGATAATAAAGGACATTCCAAGTTCTTTAGTGCATGAATGTCCTCTAGTAAGTTTGTCACTACATACCCAACACTGCCTCCAATTTGGGGGGTAGTGGGTAGGACAGAGGTGAAAAGAGGAGTGTAGCTCAAATGGTAGGTTTGGTTGCAGTCACTGTAAAGCAGCTGACAGTGACTCATGCATATTGAGTGCAAAAATGTGTCACCAAAGCACAAAGAATATATTAAAGTAAAAATTGTTTGAAAACAAGCTCAACTTTTGAAGAAGCAATATAAACCTAATTAAGCTTGGATTTGTTACAAATAACTAATAAATGAAAAAGGTTCACATTAAGCATATTTTTGCTATGTCTCCTTTTCCAATGTTATCTCATACAATCTCTCTCAATTTCTCTCTCTCTCTATAAATATATATCTATTTGCTATGTCTCATATATATATGTATGAAAAATTGAATGGTGACTTTAATTTTTTAAAATTACTTAGTCATCCAATATGGTCTTTCTGATCCAACATGATTGATGGTTAAAAGAAAAATAAGAAAAAACAGGTGATGAACATTTTATCATCTAATATTAACTTACACATTTTTTTCATTGTTTTTCTCTCAACCATTTATCTTCAGGCATTGATTAGATGATTGGGTAACTCTTATATATATATATATATATATATATATATATATATATATATATATATATATATATATATATATATATATATATATATATATATATATATGAAGTGTTTTGGTGCAATTTTTATGGTAAAGTTCAAGTAGGTGCTTTATATTTTTGTCACTTTGCATGCCTTTGGACCACTCCATCCTTAAAAGTAAGAGAAGGAAAAAGGTGCATCTCTTTCACTTTTCAAATATGTGAGTCATGATTTTTAACATTTTCTTGAACAGTGGTCAAAATCAGGAACTTGAACACTTTTTTTTTTCTTTTAATTTCACGAATTTGTTCGAATTCTCATGAAAAGCAGTGCGCCCAGACATGCATGTACGTGTAGATTCTCACTTTTGGAGTTGACTTGGAAAGATACGTTACTGCACTCCAGCTGAATTAAATTCGTCTCTCAGTAATTTTCACGAATTCGACCATAGAAATGTATTTATTATTTCCAAAAACCCGGTGTTCTGTGCCTAATACTCGCACCTCTTACTGATTTTTGCAAAAAAAGTGACTGCACCAATGTGATTTTCATGTCTAAAGTCCCTAGAAATGATCCTTTTTGATGTATAGACTGTACATAAAAATTCGGCAGTCATTAATTTTTAATTCCTTACGATACCTAATCTGCTCATTGAAAGAAGAGATATGTTTATCTTTTGACTACTATCAAGATGTATCCAGGGGTGGAGCCAAGGGGGCTTGCATGGCCCTGACACCTCAAAAAAATTGTTTTAAAAAATTTACATGTAAATTTTAAAAAACTTTACTCGTCCTATACAAAAATTTTGAAAAATGATATTTTTTCTTGTGTCAAAATCTATAAATTTTAAATTGGCCCCCTTTCATGAAAAGTTTTTGGCTCAGCCCCTAATCATGTGTCCATGCACTATAACATATAGAAATATGAGTAATTTGAATTGAGGAGTATGGTGCACTAAGTATACATATACATTAATTTTATATAGGGGGTGAGCAGGAGAAATATTTCATCCTACCACTTGACTAAGAGCCGAAGCCCCTCACCCAAGTTTGCTTTTCAGTGTCTTAGGGTGATGCCTCTACCATATTTTAACTAAATAATCATTGTTTTAACTTTTACAACATGGGAGGTGAAACAATACTGCAAAACGTTCATAGAAACTTCCAAAAAGTTTTTGTAAGAACCAAATATTTTTTTTTCAAAAGTTTCTGCATGGGACATATTAAAAAGTCTTGAAATGTTAATTAATAAATTTTTATGTTTCAAAATCACAGGGCAGTCCATGGCCCATTCTAGCTAGTGGCAGAGACAGAAAAAATTTCTAAAGGGAGCACGCTTCACAGATTTTCATATCTAAAGAGACATTCATATACATAACAAAGCAGATACTTAAAGATACTAATTTGAAAATAAAGAAACCTTGACAGGAGCTCATATGTGTCTCTGCCTTTGCTGCCAACCTACTTGGCTGATCTGCTGCCATTAATAGTCGGTGGCAGAAAGATTATTATGATTTATGGAATTTTTTGTCCAAGTTTGGACGGATAAATCTTCCAACCTCTCACAACCCGCTGGCATCGGGTGGCGGTGATCGGATAAAGCTCTAAATGGCTAGTGTGAGGCTTGTTGCCCACACCAACCTCACAAAATTAGTTTAATATGTATGTTAATGTTTTGATATATTTGATTGTTATACATGGAAGTGTCCCCAAAAAACTATAGGTATTGAATGAGTGTCTCCACCACCGCTAGCGCTCAAGTCCTGATGCAATGCAAAACCTTTGAAGCATAAAAATATCGCTTGGAGAGTTTTACTCCAAAGGCGGTCTCCCTTAATTAAACATTAAAAAAATGGTTGGATATACTTACTGTTGCTCATTAGGGTTTGGTTTTTATTAACCAAAGTCATAATCAAGGTTTATTTCATATATATATATATATATATATATATATATATATATATATATATATATAAACTTTTGATTGTATTCCAAGTATTGGAATAGCAAAGTATTGTATTCATATATATATATATATATATATATATATATATATATATATATATATATATATATATATATATATATATATATATATATATATATATATATATATATATATATATATATATATATATATATATATATATATATATATTGTTGCTCGCTCATGTAAAAACTGATATCCCACTCTTACGGCTAGCATGCTTGCTTAAGCTTAAATGGGCAATTAATTCCCACAGAAATTGAATTATTAGTTACTAACCTTTTATCAACTGCTGTTCCAAAGGATATTTTGAATTACTTCTTCATGTTTCTATAATATATATATATATAGACTATGCCGATATAAGGGTTATGCATGCTTATGGACTGGATGGCGCCAATGTCAAAGTATTATTTACAACATTGCTTTCTTCCAACTATACCCCTGGATGGGCATCATGGAAAGGCCCAGTAGTTGAGCACATCTTGCAATTTGCTGAAATCACCTTCTAAAAAGATATTGCTAATACGGTGATTCATGGTAAACCACTATTCAAACTAATAATATATTTTCATTGGGTCTTGGATGGCACCAACTTCAAAGGAGTAGAATTCGTTAAAAGGGTGATTTGGTAAATGGTTGTATGTTATTGTCTCAGAGGGCCTAATGCAATTGAGCAGCAAGGCGGCTCAAGCTTGAATCTTGTGATCAATGCGAGCTTTAGTGTCTTATTCATGTAGGCTACAAATGGTAGCAAGATGACATCCAAGTTGAATGATGTACCTTGCGTTTGGGAACGCAAGTACAGTGTCGTAGCCACATGGTGGCTGGTGGAGGCAGTTGCTCACATCAGCTTCACAAAATTAGTTTAATATATATGTTAATGTTTTGATATATTTGATTGTTATACATGAAAGTGCTCCAAAAAAAATTATAGGTATTAAATGAGTGCCTCCACAAAAAAAAAACATAAAGATATCGCTTGGAGAGTTTTACTCGGCGGCCTCCCTTAATTAAACATTAAAAAAATGGTTGGATATACTTACTTTTACTCATTAGGGTTTGGTTTTTATTAACCAAAGTCATAATCAAGGTTTGTTATATATATATATAGTTTATTGATTGTGTTCCAAGTATTGAAACAGCTATGTATTGTATTCAAATGTCTAGCAAGCTTGTAAGATAGATAGATCTGTATAAACAAATTTTGAGAAAGTTGGGTGCTAACTTGTGCATTGAGCCCACAAGGACAGAAGGGAGCACACAGATTGGAGAAAGCGGAAACGAGAACTCATTGGCTGCAGTTTGAGTGGCTGCCTAGAGTGACGGAAAGTGCCTCTTCTAGCTGAACAGAATCTCGGAAACAAGAACCCCATGTCAAATTTTTTTAAAACCATTCTTGGGTTTTGAAAAGCTAGTTTTGGATTAACATGACAAATTTGGATGATAATAAAATGCATTTTTGATGTGTTTTTACAAAAAATGGTAGTTGATTTGCAGTTAGTTAATTTAAACTCAAAGGTTAGTGAAAAATGTAACTGTGTGTGTGTTTATGTAGGAAAATTGAACGGTGACTCAGGTTTTTAGAGTCGTATAGTCATTTAATTAAGATTGTCCGAACCAACATGATAGATATTTAAAAGAAAAACAAGAATAAAAAAGTGATGGGTATTCTTATCATCTAATATATATATATATATATATATATATATATATATATATATATATATATATATATATATATATATATATATATATATATATATTTCATTGTTTTTGTCCCAACCATTCATATACTTTAGATAAACAGTTCTGATTAGAGGGTTGGGTAAATGTAGATAACCCGAGTCAGCTAGCCAATGTTGTTCATCTAAGGCACAAAGATATTTGAGAGAAAAACAAGGAGAGAAAAAAGTGTGATATGATAAAATACCCATAACTTTTTTCTCTTTATTTTTTAGCTACCAATCATGTTAATTTAAATTGTTTGATTAGATGGTATATTACATGTAGGCTCCAACTTTATATTAAAGATTAGATGCCAACTATATATATATATATATATATATATATATATATATATATATATATATATATATATATATATATATATATATATATATATATAAAAGCAAGAGAGAGAAGATGCCATTAACCAAACCAAATGAAGAAATAAAGAAATGAAGGTAACCAAATGAAGAAATAAAAGCAAAGGTAAAAGCAAAAAAGAAAAAAAAAGGCTAAAGAAAAGTGACGAAGACAAAATTGTACAAATTCACCAAATGTATTGCTTGATGCCTCACTTTACATATAAATGAATCTCGATAAAGGGCAAGCCGAAAAAGAGAAGGGCTTTGCCTTTCCTTCTCAAAGTTATAAAGACGGTAAAAAGAAAAAAAAAATCTATCGAAACTTTCCGTTGACGTATCAAATCTCTCCCCTTTGATGTCAACATCTTTTAGGATCCGTTGTGTCACCTTATAATAATATTAAAATGTTTAAATGGGTTTTTTGAAAAACATACAAAAAACTGACAGCTCACATTTGCACCATCACTTTGGAAATGGAAAATTACTTTTTCCGTCGAGTCTTTTTTTTTTTACCTTAATTTTGTAACGGGTGAAGCATTTAACGCGCCCCAAGGGTTTCGCATTAAGGAAGAATTGAAATGTTAAAAACAATCACGGGCGTCCCATGGTTTTTTTAGTCTTTTTCATCGATATGGTAAATAAAAAATTACTATTTTTTGAGTTTGAACTCTGGTGGTTGTATTGGTTCAAGAACAGTGGATCTGTTTATGAATGACGTGGTTGAACCCAAGTTCAGTTAGCTTGAGCTCGGCTTGACTACTGAAACGTCAAGCTCGACTCGAATAATAGCTCGACGGAAGTAGCTCCAAGCTTGACTTGGCAGTTACGTGTTAAGGTCGAGCTTGTTTTGAATAAAGCTCAATAAACTCGTTTGAATAGAATTGATATTCATCGTTACTTGTTATGCTTGAGCTCGACTCGATCAAGGCTCAACAAACTCATTTGAATAGAATTGATATTCATCATTATGTGTTGAGTTCGAGCTCAACTCGACAAACTCTTAAAATTGTTTGAATATATCGACTTGATTAAGGCTCGACAAACTCACTTAAGGCTCGAGCTCGACTTGACAGTTACGTGTTCAGCTCGAACTCAGCTCGATTATTTGAACAAGTCGCATGAATGCGAGATCGACTCATTAACTAAATGATTCAGCTCGAACTCATTCAAGAACCAATCTTTAACAAGTTGACGCTATACGTTTACCTAGCTCTAGGCCTTTGACATCCCAATTAAGTTGTTTGATAGATCCGAGGCTAAAAAAAAAAAGTGTGTTTTAGGTGCTGTTTGTTTGAATTGACGGTTCCATGCTACTTGTTAAAATCTATGGATTTAAAATTGAATCTCAGACCACTGTGGACGTCAAATCCACAGTGAAACAAACACAACCTAAGTGAAAGATAAACCTCCAATTCAAAGACTAACCTACCATGCGAAGCTTTAGTGAGACATTTAAACAATTTAACCTGAAGTTGAGCAGTAGAAAACTTGCAAATCGGGATGTAAGCCGACCCAAATTCAAATCCATTTACCTAGATCTGATAAATAGATCTGAATTTGATAAATGATGAACTTCATATGTTGTTTTCCTCAAAAGTCCAATATTACATTTTGAATCTTATGTACGTGGGATCCAAATTAAGTTGAGAAAAGGTCAGAATAGCAGCTTGAATTTGGATCTGATTACATAGGATCCAATTAGCCGAATTCAAACATCTTATACTTGTAAACGGTTGTCGACCGCTTGCTTAGATGATAAGTCTATATTATTTATATGTTGGAAAGAAAATACATTTTTATGTCGATTTTTAAGCTTTAACATAACGACAAATAGAATGGCATTGACCCGATTCGGATCGGTTTCGAATTTAAGAAAATCCAGGCTCTGGTTGTGCGGTTTTTAACATCAAATGTAGTTAGTTTTCTGATCTAATTCAATGCCTGGATGCGGATCCATTTTCATATGATTCCATATCTAAATGGATCGGGCAATTAACTTACCTGTTGATGACCTGCTTACCATATATTTTGTGCATAAGCTCAGCAATCTTCTTTTTTTCATGTACTAATATGATGTTCGTATGATTTCTTATATTTTCTTTAGGTCATTTGGCAGCAAAGACACTTCGTGAGTGTCCCATGAATCTGTTTCAAAGGTTGGGGCAAGTTCATCAAATGCTAAAACAATTGTTCCATGAACTTACTCAATTTTTGAGGCAGATTCATGATACAGTTACAAGGTGTCCCTCTTACCAAACTACCCCCGGGTGCTGGAGCCTTGACCCCAATTAGATTTTAAAAATTTCAAAAATTTTAATTTAACATGTATAAGAAATTTGAAAATTAAAATTTTGAAACTATAGTTTGGCTTATGCAATGAAAAATTTCTGGTTCTACCCTTGCATAGGATATGTTTGGTAATAAAAATAGAATGTAATTGTTCTACGAATATGACCTAAAAACTATGTCAATTCATACAACACCTTAAGTTTTGAGGTAAATTCATAAAACATTTACAAACTGCCGAGTTCTTTGGGATGCGAACCATTAGTTGGGTAGTGGGTTTTGTCATTTTTCTTTTTTTGGTCTATAAGAAATTCAAACACACCTGCGCCCAAGCTATTAACATTCCAATATCCTTATATTCATTCTAACAAAAATTTGTGAATTATTTAATCTTGCTTCCTTAAACAACCCCTCTTATAAAATCAAGAACTATGAACACAGCCACTTTCCGGACGAAATTAAGAAAGAAGATAAAAGAAAAATACGGGTTAGACAGAATATTTAACATATCTTCCTTGTATGTCTGCAAAACCACCATATTGTATTCCTTTTTTTCTTCAGTAATTCACATCCTGTGGGTGTTTTACACATGTTCAGCATTGTCGAAGTGTGGCTGGAACTTTTACAAACAAAAGCAACAGTCCAGGAGTCCTCTTTACAATCGGACCATGACCACTGCATATTATAAAACCACTTGAAGTGCCTTTGTTTTCTTTGAAAAATTAAGAAAAACCAGCCTCGGGGCGAGAGACTAGAGATGAACATGTTCCAACAAGTGTATTTCAGGTGTCAGATGTGACAGAGTTGGACATATTTTAAGCCAAACTGCTAATATATTAGCATTTATTTCATTCTTGGGTTCTTTATAAGCTGCTAACACGCTCCAATTAACATGGCATCAGAGTGGAACATTCTCTAAATAAGATCTAAAGCTTATATTTAATCTCACTTACATGCTGCAAAGTTGTATATAATAATGAAGCTTTTGTGAACTGGGGGATGTTGGTTGTATGTTAGAAACTGGTCCTTGCAGATGGGCAGACGTAGATCGTACAAGTATTATTATTATTGTTTTATCTGAGTCCATGCTTATGTGCTTAGTTAGGTCTGCTTTAGAGAATGCACTGCTTTTCATCAGCCAGGGTGACCATGCGGGCCAAGTTGGCCTTACTTTATTCTCTTTCTGGGGAAGATGCAACGGGAAGCAGCTTGTCTGGCTCTGAGCGAACAAGAGAGAGAGAGAGACCATAGCCCTAGCCTTAGCCTTGGTAAGTTGATGAGACCTGGACCTCATCTGGAGACTAGGCTCATGGATATCGGCATTCAAAAACTAGACCTACCCTACCTATATCTTCACGTGCAATCTCTCTCTATCTCTCTATCTCTCTCTCTCTCTCTCTCTCTCTCTCTCTCTATATATATATATATATATATATATATATATATATATATATATATATATATATATATATATATATATATATAACAGAGGGAGAGATTGGGCCTATATATCTTTATGTGAAAACCTTTCTCGAGTGTATAAGATGACCCTCCCCCCCCCCCCCCCCCCCCCCCCCCCCCCCCCCCTCTCTCTCTCTCTCTCTCTTTCTCTCTTTACATTTTGAGGCCTGGTGAATAAGATATTATATATAGAATTGTATTTCTCGCTCTTACTATTAAATACTTATAAACAATTGAACATTAAATGATGAAACCTATTTTTCTCTTAACCGTCCATCATATCGGTTCATGTAAACCGAACTGTAGTAGTGGATCATAAAGTTCACATAAAACAACTTACTAATCATACGAGCACTGGATCCCATCAAAAACTTACGAATTGTTTGGTCTAAATATGTGTAAGCTTCCTTGGTAAATTTCTTCAAATTTCGCAGCTTTCAGTGTTGCTGCAGTAGTGTTCACGAGATGGCATGCAGCCTATGAAGCTCGCTGGCTCTGGTTGTTTAACCCTTGCCAAGCAAAGGCACAGTTAAGTTTTGATTTCTTTCATTTAACCACCTAAATTGCATATAAAAAAAACAGGTGGTCAAGTGAAAGAAATCCAAACTTAAGCATGTTTCTTTTCAATTCTATACACACAGGAAAAAACTATATATATATATATATATATATATATATATATATATATATATATATATATATATATATATATATATATATATATATATATAGAGAGAGAGAGAGAGAGAGAGAGAGAGAGAGAGAGAGATTGGTTATTCCTACTGTCCAAACTGTACTGCCCGTATCGATCTTCGATCACTATATATTGGGCACATCAGACAACAAAACCTTACAACTTTTTTTTTTTATGGAAGACATGATCTATACAAAGAATTGCAAGCTTTTGAGTTTTGAATTTCCCTGAAAGCCTGAGTTGGTACTTAGATAATCTAATTGCCATCCTTACTAAAATATAATTCAGATAACGTCCAAACTGGAAGAATAAAAATCACAAAATTTGAATTTTTGATGCCCTTCTAACCATCAGTGGAACCGAGATGTGTTTGTGTGTACACAACGCATGCATGTGCACGTGTTTGTCTCATATCCACATTAATCCTTCAAGAGAGAGAAACAGAAATATGCATATCAGAATGGCACATATGTTGAATACCCCTTTTAAGAGAGAAGGTGACGGAGAGTGAATGATCTGCTCGTAGAAGCGTGGAGCGTGTATATCATTCTAGAATGCATACTTCAATTTCTAATGTGTGATGCAAAGAGAGAGAGAGAGAGAGAGAAGTAGGCTTATTTGAGCTTACTGCTGCTACCGAGGCATAAGACCCTCGCGTTCAATTGGTAGTTGCATGCCTGCCTCCTGGCAAGAAGGACTGCCTCATCCAGATCGCTTAAGATATCATATAACTTACCGATGTCTTGTATGGACCTCTTCAAAATTTTGCAAGGACTGATAAAAGAGAGGATACTCTCTCATGCTGGTGAGATTATGTGCCAACTTTGTTCTAATATATAGGTATACATGTATTATATGTACAATAATTATCAACTGCCCATCATCAACATATGTACAAAGACTTGTCCGGTACCAACCACTGTATCACCTTCCACAACAACTTCAAAGAACAACAAAGCAAAACATAAAATTGAGAATTTTCAGTTGTCTTTTGCTTAACTTGAGCCTGTCACTACATATTTCCAAGGCATCCGATCGAAGAAACTTTACTTTACTGAGAGCAAAACCGTTAAAGCTTCGGTTCTTTTATTTGTTAGGATTATCAACCTTCACAATTTGCAGAAAGTACAAGCGTTTCAAATAAAAGAATTTGACAGTTCTTTTCAAGGTGCCGAAAAGGAAAGCATGGAGACAGATAAGAGTTCTTGAATGGGAATTGGAAAGAGATGTAGATCCAGTTCTTCCATAATGGTCAGATCTTCGGTGCAAGAAGAACAGAATTGACCGGTATCTTCTCAACTTGGTTCTGCTTTCTCTCCTGGATTTTGTTTCTATTTTAACAATATTGAGTTGGGTTCAGTAAGAAAACTACTTTTCTTATATTAAATATCAAACTGGCCTCCAGCTAACGCAAACAGAAAAAGAGGCCATCACAAACTGGTTCGCAAAAGGATATCTTTATTTATGATAATATAATATTTGGAGATAATGATAGAGTTTGATACAAGTAACGGCAGTTACATTCACATCACAAAAATCGCAAAGGAAAAAAAGATATGAACTTGACTAAATTGATACAGGCGAGAATGAATGATGAATAGCTAACTCAAAACCTCTGCATGGGTTGTCAAACAACTGCACGCACCTCTCGAGCCAAAAGGAAGGAATTCACAAAGCTCTAACATAAACTAGACACATTAACATTGCCAGCCCTATTGATGCATTTCCAAACATACTCCATTCTTCAGCTAGCAGATCAATTTACTTGCTGTGCTTTAGATGTGGGTAAAGTCCAAGAATATGCTCTGGCATGAAGTCGTGGCGTGTCAGGATTCCAACAATCGGAGGCCTCTGCACAAAATGGAGTAATTCTTGTAAGACTTTGGTGATGAAAAATAAAGCAATTGCACAGCAGATCTAGCACAGCGCCGGATTAATGATGGAATGTAGATGGAAATTTCGATGACATGCAGTTTGGCTATGTCATTCACATGGTTGCTGCTGCAATGGAGCACTAACAGATCATGATGTGGTTTCAAGAGTTAAAGGTTTTCCCTGCACAAGCTGCAAGGATGCAATTAACCCTGCGTGGAGTATGTCACACACAGGGATAGAGTGACCAAAGCGAGTTTAGCTACTGAAGGATGGGGAAAAGTGCATTTATCTTCGGTGCATCTAGCGAGTGCGGGAATGTCAGATATGTAAACTGTCTACTCACAGCAGGAGTCTTGGGAATGACACAAAGGTGCCTGAGTCCAAGTTGCCGGAAAAGCACAACTGCCTTTGCAAGTGACATTGTCTCCACCACAGTGTAAGGTGAAGTATTGGTTACTGGATGAAGATCTACATACATCTCCATCTCCTCATCGCTGATGTCGATATCTTCTATTCTCAATCCTTTACCTGACCCTGGTTTTGCAAACCCAAATGCACCAATTTTTCGGGATATCTCATTTCGTGAGACAACTCTGTCCCTCTTAAACAATCTTGCTTTCAGGAGCACTAGCAGATGAGATCTCAACACTAATCCACAAAGCTCAGGTGCCTCAGAGAATGGAGGCTCATTAACAACGGGAAAAGCATTATGACCAGAGAACCTAAGTGCATGCACAACTTCGCTGACCCTCTCCACACCAGAAAAGGTAATCAACGGTGCAGAGACAACATCACCAGCAGCCAGATGTTTCATGTAAGGCTCTGCATGGGCTTCTAAATATGGCAACCCTTTCATCCGAACTATCTGGTCATACACACCATGGTTAAAAGCATCAGCAACTGTTTTGGAGATGAGAAGTACCAGCATGACCAGGGGGAGCATAAGGAGGTTGTTCGTCAGCTCCAAGAGGATGACACAAACAGAAACTGTCATCCTCATAGTGCCACCTAAGAAAGAAGCTGCACCAAGGAGTGCAAAGAATCCAGGATCAAGATCAGTTATGCCACCAATAAGAGTGCCAACTAGTCGGCCATATGAGGCTCCGGCAAGAATGACGGGAATAAAAAGTCCACAGGGGACGGCAACACCATACGTGATGAGGCCAAGGCCATAAATTGCAGAGAAGAAAAGGATAATCGTAGAAATAGAGTACTCTGTGTCTGTGCCAGTGCTAAAAAGGTTGCGAATTGCATCATCATTGGTGTTAAGGAAGAGGCTGGCAAGGTCATTGTATTGACCAGCAGGACACTGGAAGTTCTTGAAGTTACCAGAACGGCCAATAGTGGGGCACTCTTCCTTGACATTGCTGGGGCAGGGAGTACAAGTTGCAATCCAAGGGAGGCCATAGGAACAACAAGAGGTAATGATGGAAATAATACAGGTGAGAAGAATCTTGTATCTTGGGCCTTTCCTGCAAAAGGGTTCAGTATGCCATGATTAGAAGATATATTCATTTAGTGAATCAACATGATATACCATAACTTGTATGGCATCTAGTTATGCACATGCACATTTCATTACCAAAGTCTCAAGAAGATTGATGCAAGAAAATCCAGAGATGCCAAGAGAAAAATGTTAAGTACTAACTCATTGATGATACTGTAAACACGGAGGATCCTATCCAAAAAACGATTATAGAGGCTCCCAAGGATACCACCAATGATACCAAGAATTATGATGGGTACCAAGTCGGCCATGCGATATGTCACCTCTGCTGTGTCCATATCAAACATTATTAACCCTCCCTTCCCAAAGAGCCCACAGTTTCCACTACGACAATAGTCAATTAATGCACGAAGAACAACTGCTACAACTGCTGTGGTGAAGAATGTCCTCCAAAGAAGTGCACTCCGCCACCTGAAATAAGGTGTTATTTTGGTCAATAGAGAATTCCTCGTAGACTGAAGAACAAGTACTTTTCATATGAATACAGTTGTAAATATAGTGGTTCCATCAATTTTTATAAAGTTACTCAAGTGGCTAGTATAGAAAAGGAAAGGAATCCAAGAAACATAGTAACCAATGACAAAGATGATGGAGGGAATTGGAAATCCAAAGGCACTAACATGGAAATTAGCAGTCTCAAGTGAGAAATTGCATGGCCAGATAAAGTTGCACCACTTGCATCAACAATAGACCACCAATCTTTACATAGCCAGATCTATGCTAGATAAGATATTATTTGTCATCTAAGAAATTCATTTTGAAAAAAACCAAATTTTGCTATGTGTATGCACAATTGCATTCACAGATTTTCATGCTCTGTATCTCTCTCTCCCTCCCTCCCTCTCCCCCCCCCCCCCCCCCCCCCCCCCCCCCCCCCCCCCCCCCCCCACCTCTCTCTCTCTCTCTCTTTTCAATACCTATCCAAAACTCACACTATATCAAGGTCGTTACTCTCAAGTGGACTTGAAATGAACACCTACATGGGATTCCATGTGACAATCAGCTAACACTACCCATTCTATTCTCACCCTGCCAGACTGGTAAATTCTAGTGGTCTGTGGTTATATTCTCAACAACTATCCTAATCTGCCTTTTGGCTACAGAGCTTTGAGCTGAACGGTTGGCATCCAAGGTGCATTACTAAGTAGACTATAACCAAATGATAACCATAAGATGATGATACTCACCATGAAGCTGCTTCTTCAAGTGCAAAGAGGACACCACCGACAGGGGCACGAAATGCAGCAGCAACACCAGCTGCAGAACCACATGTGACTAAATCACGCCTGTCTCTGTCATTCTTGAAGTAACGAAGCCATGTCCATGTTAGATGGTATTTGCGTGAACCTCCCTGACCCAGTAATGAAGCAATACAGGCACCTGTGTGCACCATGGGGCCTTCCTTGCCAATAACAAAACCAGCAGACACTCCACCAATAGAACCAAAAATCTGCATCAGTTTAGATTTCATTTTCAGCACAGATCTCAAGCTGACATAAATTAGACACCCATCTACTGAGAAAATTCATAGACCTGCAACATGGCCCTTTAAAATAAGTGTTCCAGAGGGTAGTGCCTCGAATTATTGTGAAATATGAAGCAGTTTTTGAGAATTTTTGAATGTTTAGCCCTCAAATTGGAACTGGGTGGAGTTTAGGAGGTGGGAAGGCTGGAAAAGCAGCCATGGAGAACTTTTCCATGGCTGAAGGAAGGCTATTCAATATTCATTGGTGTTTCTTGCATCTAAGCTGTCTTTTTCATCTTATCCAATTGAAGAATACTATCCCTATTGATGTTCTTCATCTTCACCTCCACGTACTTTGACATAAGAAGGTTCATTTAGTCTAACACGAGATTCCTGCCTATGATGCATATATATGCATAAATGACAAAAGGTTGGTAAGAAAGTGCAAATGAAGTTGCTTTGTGTACCTTTACAAAGAGAGTGCTAGGTGCAAGAATGGAAGGAGCATCCACTCCATTTAGATAAGATTTGACTTCAGGAATGCCAGAACCAGCTGCTGCTGGGGCAATGTACGCACAAATGATAGCAGCAAATGCTGCCAAAACCAGATTACAACCACTGTAAGCAAAGAACGCCAATAGATACCTGCACTGGAAAAAGCCCAAGGAACATCATGCTTACATCCCAAGCCAAATTCTAAGGGTTTGAATAAGTCAAGATCCGACTATACAGCTACATAATACAGATTCCTTAAGGAGCCTGCTGCACCCATGCCATACTCGCTATGTGCTGGTGCTGCTTCGACTTACAAAATTCAATCGTAAACTATGAAAACTGCAGTCAACTACATATGTTTACTTTAAACTTAATTTTTACCCTAGGTCTTTAAAATGTTTTTGCACACAAGACCACAACCACGCCAACACCTATGTGACAGTTACACAGATGACAATAACGTAGTGCCACTGAATAATGCCTTTGCAAGAAATCTAAGGTTAGGAATAATTTATAGATAGCTTTGGCAAATTAGTGCTTGAGCAAATGCATACAACAATTAAGAAGCAAAGAATTTTCATTCATTTTCCCGGGGCCAGAAGTGAAAAAAACATTTTTTCTATGACTTTGGGATCAACAACATTTACCTAACGGTATCAGTATTTAACCAAATTTTGGCCATGCCTTTTGATACCAGATAAGTTCATCATTTGCTGAAGCTGCTATTGGTTCCCTAACGATCATGCCAGTGGCCAGTCTTAACAAATTCCATGGTTTTAACCTTTGGTCAAACTAATGAATATGTACAAGCTGAAGAATATACTCCATGTCATGGAGCGAAAAGAACTCTTACCTATTCTCAAGCATGAGATTGCTAGTCATTAGCAACTTAAACCCTGCAATGTTTTCGACTGCCAGATTATTGAAGAAACCAACAAGCCCGGTACTCAAGCCTATGAGAAGAGCCAAAGTCCACTTGAGAACAACATACTGAAATATCTGCACTTTCTTTCTTGACCTCCAATCTTCCTTGAATACATCATTTTCCACAATCCTGAAAATGCAGAAAATAAGGATTTGATGGCAAGTTGAAACGAATTTGCTTATCATCAAGGTTATTTCCAGATAGCAAATCAGGTATAAACGTATACTTTCAGCTATTTATCCAAGGATACAATGAACCTGCCCAGAAAATTGTTACATGGGCATCAGGTCGAATCATGCCTTCTTCTAATGCTGGAGGAAGATGTTGGAAACAAAGGATGTAGTTAAAGACTTGAAATTCAACTTCAATACACATTCCCAAGTTCACGACCATCTTTGGCTTCGTCAATATATAGTCGAATGATTGCCCATAGAACATGAAAGAGATGTAATGCTACTCAGAACTAGCCTCAAGATACTACAGTAAAGAACCGCAGGTTGTTTAAGGGTTGCTCTTAGTTTTCTGTAGGTGTTACAGATAACAATGAATACCTGCTTTCAGGAACTTTCAAATATGAAAAAAGAATCCCAGCCGTTTTGGAATCTGGACGAATGAAAGGCGATATTGGCGCAAACAAAGAAGAGGGACCGATGGATAAAGAATCGCTAGTCTTATTCGTTAATCACTTCAGGAAATATTGAAAAGGTTTGATATACTTACTCATAATCCAAACTCTCCACAGGGCAGACGTTCGCTCCCACTATGGCTAACTGCGACGTTGTGTTCCTCCTGTGAACAAGGAGAGGCTCCCTCAAATGGCCCCTGTCAGAATCTCCGGACTCCCATCTATCCATTCCCTTCGCTTCTTCCATCCCATCATTTTCTATATCAAGTACATCCTTATCCACCTCCATAGCTCTTCAATTGTTTTTTTCTTTTCCCACCAATACAGAAATATCTCCGATCACCAAAGTTTTCTAAAGCACGCCAGAATCACACCTAGACTCCGGCTCCTGTAGAGAAGGTACACAACTATATGAATAATTCAAGAGTTGCCCTAAGAAAAAGAAGAATAAGATGAAGCATTTCCACTATAGGCTTTCCGTAAGAAAAATTTAGATACTTTGTGTTAAAGATCATCAAACAGAAATTCTGAAATGGCAAGACAAAGATGACGAGCGGTACCTCAAATTCCGGAAAGGGAATTATCACCAAGCAATAATAATAATAATAATAATAAAAAGCCATATCTGGCTACCATACCAACCGGTGGATAAGTTTTTCTGGATACTCTTAACGAACCTAAAAAATTTCCTATGATGTCGCCATTTCCTTCTTTGCAATGAACAGTGGGATCGCAGTTTTCAGGAAACAGAAAAAACAGAAAAGGATTCAAATGTAAAGAACCCAAAGACTGAAACAACAACACTTTATATCCACGGTACCTCCTTTTCATGTCTCAAAGAAACCCCGGTGACGATCAAATAATAACAAAACGATTTTGGAGAAGTTGGTCCTGGATAATTTGCTGGGAAAGGCACTGTAATATTGCCTCCCTTGCTAGACGGAAGAAAACAGAACAGCAACTTGACGAAAATGCAGCTTAAAACTTCCTCTTCAAATAGCACGAGATGGACGCTCACGATATCCGGAAAACACTTCAGAGAAAACTGTCTTTGCATTGAAAGGATAAATAGACCAGAATCCGGGAAACAATAACATCTGCACTCTGAAAATCTTAAGCATCAAAAGCCACGTTTTTCTCAGGATGAGTCATCACCATGACGGTACTCGGCATTAATCATATGAGGAAGAAAGTTTGGTTCGTGGAGAAGGATCAATGAGAAGGTCTAATCAGGAAAGCAAGGCCGGCCACCGACCACAACGTGTTAGCGGGAATGGTTGAATCATGAAAGTGTGGAATTGCATTGTGGGAGCATATTTAATTTTTGCAGTTTGTTTGTACATAATGTCGAAGAAGACAACGGAAGATGGGCCCAAACAGTTGTAGGTAGCCACGTTGTAGGAGACTGAAAGAGATTAAGCTTCCAGACGGACATCCAGCGCTGAGATGGACAGGTTTGCCCTACAGGTAGGATCCTACTAGAGTTCTCGACTCCTGTTACGTCCGTTCACGATAAATTACACCAGGAAAAAGCAATAAAAAGGAAAGAGATAGAGAGAGACACCTGGTCTTCCATTGCCACGAGACAGTCCTTTTCTTTATTCCACATCCACACACACCCAAGATAAGAATTTTTATTTTGATTACATTAGTTATTCTGGCTTATATAAAGATAACAGCTACCGACTTTCAAGAAAAGCTATTTATTAATGTTTGGCGGTTTGTAATTGGCAAGCGCCTCTTTCTTGCTTCCAGATTCTTTTATCTGTTCAGGAAAAGCGATTTTATCTTATTGGCGGTTTGTAAGGGGCAACACCCAGCTCTCATTTTTAGGGTTTATGGTTGCATCAAGATTTGGGTGATTTACCCTTTGAACTCAGTACCGTGCGCTCATGATTTTGTAGTCCATAAAAATAGTACTCACTAGAATTAAATTGAGACTGTCAATTATGCGACGGTCTTGGAGCTTATATAACCATATCTGACTTTCCTGTATGTATATATAGATAAGAGGGAATGCAGTTATTCAGCAAAGCTAGTGAAGTAATTATGATCCACTTGTCCTAACTTCTTTTTCAATTTTCTTCTTCTTTAATTTTCTTTGTTCCGGTTAGATTATTTAGGTACTTAGTTCGTTGGACATCTTTTATGCAGAGACTTGGGAGCAACTCTCCTGCTTCTCTACAGTCGGGCAAATAAGTGCAGGGAAACCGGTAAGGACCATGGCTTCTGTCAGATTAAAATCAAAATTTTAATTATAAATTTTAAAAGTTTTAGTTTAGTCTATGTAAAAAATTTAAAAATTATAATTCAACTTTTATAATTAAAAATTCCTAACCATGCCTCTGCCTACAGCAAATTCGCATTCAGATTGCGGCCGAATAGTCAAGAACGGCGGTGGGATAACTTCTGAATCCTTCGTTCTCCAATGACGATATCCAAATTTGCCCTTCAATCTGCCAACTAAACAGCGTGACGTGCCCAAATCCGTGTGTTCTTGGCTCGTGGATTTGATTCTGGGTCCTCTCTCTCCATCTGCATTTTGTGGCAAGACTCGGAAGTAAAAGCGAGTCTTGGACCAATACGCGTAAAAGCATGGGGCCCTACATATTGGAATGAGGGAAGTCTACTTCAATGCATTAGGCGAAGTAGGAAAAGAAAATGTCGAACATCTCACATCCGACCCTCCACTGACACGCGAAACGCATGCATCATGCTGCTTTGACACAACCCTTGTCCTCTACTAGCAGCTTCTTTTCTTCTCCCCAATAAGTTCTCGTCACTGGGGGGCGTCTGCCAGAAACCAGGGATCCATTTCTTTTAATTTTCTAAGAAAGGCAACTGATTGGCCGCGACTTGCAAAGGTCAGAGGAGCAAACAATTATTGGAAAAAAACCAGCCAGTGAACAGTTAACTATTGAATGGCAGATCATAATAGTGGGAGAAGATTCGATCTCCACCATCCATTTTGATGATAGACACTAGACAGTTTCTGCTATAAGCATTAATGATGTAGACCCTCCCACTTCCATTGGAAGTGGTTGGATAAAACCAACTGAAGGTGAGAATGTAAAATCTCTCAGGAAGTATGATTTAGCAGAGGACCAGAACATGCTCCCTCGCAGATAGACGGTGAGCTGGCATTTCCTCAACGATAGATCCACTGGCAAGGAGTAGGCTTGTTTGGAAAGAGCTTGGTGGATGGAATAAAGCTTGTTTCGGGGACTCTGACAAACAAATGGTGGTTCCTTGTTCTATTTCTATAGGAGGATCTCAAGAGTCAAGACTAATCTATCATGAGACATAGCCATTAATTGGGACACAAAAGAGGAAACAAGGTGATAATGAAGGAATCATATGGTTCCATATTGCTAATCTCGACTGCAACATCGTGGTTAGAGAATGGAGTGATCAGATATTAAAGTGAAGAAGTGAAGATCAAATCATCTGGGCATGGTGTCGAGGTATCTAAGGAAGGCGTGACAGTGTCGCTACGCAAAGCTAGGTTTGGCCCGTAAAGTGGCTTGGCATTAAAGAGCTAATAATATCAAAATAAGCATTTTATGTGAAACGAAGACAAATCTTACGAAATCTGAAATGAGCTGCCATAAAAACGTAGAGACGGATAATATACAGGGAAAGAGGCAAAAGTTTGATCTTCAAAAAGACTACGGCAGGTTGGAAGCGTTTCTTTGATTTAACCCACACAAAATGCTATATACTGTTCAATTTAGTGACACTCGCAATCAGATATATAATCTCAGTCATCACGATGGGCTGTGTGTGTGCTTTGAAATTGAGGAGCATTTTACCAGCGAAAAGATGCCAAGTCCTTGTTCCTCCAATCGCAATTTTTTGACAAACATAGTTCATACTTACCTTCATTGTTACTAACATAATGCTACCTGGCCATTCATTAGTTTTTCCTAATTTTTTTTCTCTTACCTCATATATTGCTATATTCGCTGGTAAAAACCTTAATTCATTGTTTCTCCAAAATTAAGGATGTAAATACCCTTAAAACGAAAGTACGAACTAAAAGCTGCTAGAAATTTTGTTTAACATACTAAAGCAATATGCTTAAATGTGACAAATTATTTGGATCTTTAGTTAGCACCTAGCATATACTTAAAAAGAACCAACAAGCCGCAAAAAATGGATAAGCTGAAACTAAGCAAGACATTATTAAGACCTTAATTTACAAGGAATCAGCTGTAAACTTTTTTGGAGTGCAGGACATTTTTTTTTTTTTTTTGCATTCAAACATATTTTAAATTGAAAAACACATCGCAAAGAAAGATCCATATAAGCGTGATCTACTACGGGACTTTTGCCTTCAGATGGAAAAGGCTCCTGCGATTCCCATCTCGCAAGGTTATGAGGAAATGCCGAAATGGCCGGTAAACTATAACGGCCCGCCGTTTTGGATGACTGTGACAAAACAATCACAACAAATAGTTGTTCTAGCTGCGTCACACGAATCGAGTTTAAAAATTGATTAAAAACCCAATTTAACAAAACCTGATTTTTTACAAAATGATTTTCCTTAGGATGTCATCCAAACGCTACAAAGTTTCTTTTCCATTGTAATCCGTTATTCATTTTCTCTGTATGGTGCTTTTGGGAATTATCTTTCTTGTTTAAATTCATACTTGTTTTCATAGACTTTGGGACACAAATTTTTTCCGCATCGCGGTTCAAAACAACATTTCTAATCATGGAACGTTCTCCCTCCCTCAAATGCGTTGTCATTCAATGCTCTAGCATGCATAACGAAGAACGCAATTCTAACCTGTTCGAGTCTTGTAGTTCATTCTCTTCCCATGGAAACTTTGCACTAAGTTAATTGTCCATAGTAAAATTATGATCTTCATGTTCGCTTCTAAAATAATATTTACCTCTCCATTTATGTTTAGGTCATTCTTAAGACACGACCGACGTCGTCTTTTTACTTGATAATTTAAATCCGAGCAATTTTCATGGTTATGGAAAAAAAGGGTCGTCTTTGAAACATTAAAATGAAGTTTATAGATCCAAAGAATAAAAAACTAATGAGGGATCGCTATGAAGGAAAAAGGACTTGGCATCAAAGAATTATTTGTCTATCGTTCTGTGGATCTTAGAGCGGCCACGTAGTTAACACCCATCAAGTACTTTTTATAATGGGGCCAAAGTTCCAAACCGGACCACAGGCTGGTTTAAAAATAAAAAAGGAAACCTTGTGGAGCCATTACCATTGGCCAGCCTAGAGATCACTCTCCTCCTTCCCTTTGTCCTTTTTGTGGGCCACCCGTCTTTTTGTCCTTATGTAGATAATTTCAGCGCCTCTTTTGTTTGTTTTAGCATGAATTTCTTTCGTAACTTTTGTTGGCATCTCAATGATGTCAATGTATCACATTTGATGATCGGATATCCAACCAAATTGTTTTGAAAAGATTGGATATAGAAAAAAAAAAGTTTATTATCTCATGAAGAGATTTGATTGGATTTGAATTTGGATATAGGTAAAATATCAAATCGGATAAAGATTTTTTAGATTTAAACAAATATTCTATGTCAAACTAAACCTAAAAATTAGTCAGCAGCTATAAATATAAAAATCAGAAAAAGATCTTATTCAGATTGTGAAATCAGATCTCATATTCAGATTCAAATATGATTTTTCTTCATTCATATTTAAATATAAATGTATGAATATTGGATAAAATGGATAATTTAGAGTATACTTGATTCAAATCCGATCTATGGACATCAAAAACTAATCACTCTCACAAATTAATCGATTTTCCTTAGTAAGTGTACCAAAGACTCAAATTTTCAAGAAGAAACAAAAGTGAGGGAATGCTCTAAGACTTAGTGTTCTCTACTTTTTCTTCTTCTTCTTTTCTCTCTTAAAGCAGTATAAGGTTATCGTTTAGAATATTCAAATAGCCTTAAGGAGTCGTAAATTATGTTGTCAAAGATTATCGAGCAAACGTTGACTGCTGCCACAAGGGACATAGCGTAGCTAGTTGGGCTAAGGGCCTGTATTAAGGTAAGTCTTTAGAGCGCTATGTTCCTGTGTCTTAAGGTGATAGAGCGTGACATTCAAGTTGAAGAGTGCACCGTTGCTATCGGTGACACTGACCCAACTCAGGACCCCGGAGGCATCGAGAATGGGAGGGTCTTCAGGCATTTTTCGGGTTGTGAGATTAATACCTCGCACTCACCCAAAAACATGTGTTGACTGCTGAGCTTGCGGTGAGGGGAAGTACAGTTTCGCTTATAATGAAAAGGACTTAAATTTGGAGGCCAAAAACAAATAAGTAAAGAAATGGAGGGTTGTAGGGAGCAACCAATTGAAACTACTCCTTCTTGATGGACTCACATGGCGCATGGGTGAACAATCGCCATCAACCAAAATGAATCCGCAGGCAGTAAAATTTGCATCTTTTTCTTTTTCCAGAAGATACGGTTTGCTATTTTTCTTGGTCTTCTTCCTCGTGGTTACAATTTCAAATCCCAGCTTTGTTCTCGCGGATTTCCTTCTAAAAACCCAGAGTTGAATAGGAAGCCTAGCCCACAAAAAAAGGAAGAAAACGAATACGAGTTGCTATTATTGTCCTCAAACGAGAAAATCGAGATCTGAAAACCAACGAACGTCTTGGAACCTAAGGACTTGACTTTCTTTGTGTATCTGCTTAATTGGTGCAAGGTATCGGTGCGACAGAAGCTGTCAAGGGGACAAAGTGCATGTGGATACTTTGAATGGTTATTTCAGTACTTTTAACATTATTCCATAAGAAACATTTATAATCGGACAATAATTTTCGCAGATTAAAATACTTTAAAAAGCTACGTTCGTATCTTAAATTCCCCACAAATTTTGAAGTAGCACCTCGGGCCCACTCACGTGTTATTGCGTTCAGGAATCATTGACCGAAAAGTGTGAAGGAAGGGAGAGGCTAATGCAAGTAACAAGTCATTCTTCAAATAAATTATTTACCTTTGGCTATGTGGCGCAGCCTCTGCTCCCAGATTCTTCGACAGCTACAAGCAACCTGTCCAAATAAGAACACGCACGGCTCAGTTAAACGGTGTCTCCAGGAAAAAACCCAACTCCACAGGTATACTGTTTCCAGATTACAAATTTACAGCCCACTTGGTTCTTTGATTCCAGACAATTAAACTCAGGGTTTTGTCTAAAAGGTATATGTACTCTAAAAGAGGCCTTTGATTGCTGGGTACTGGTATTTTTCATTTCTATTGATTTTAATTTGATTTTTCCGTTGGTGCCGTGATGTCCCACTGCTTTTCTTTAAAATTTATTCGCGCACCGCCTTCTTAAGATTTCCATTTTGTAAGAGATTCATTGAGCTTGCTCCCCAGCATACGAAACGAAACCCCACCATGTTTGGTCCCCGTCATTATCTAACTCAGTGCTTTCCTATAGTTTACCACTGGGAAAACAAGTCCACGGAATCATAAACTGATACAGGAAGGCATTCTACCTAATATAAGGCATGGTAGACCATGAATGCTTACATTGCTATGATTGTAAAGGTAAAAAGCCTTTTAGACTGAATTATATGCATAAGCTTGTGCACGTGTGCAACAGATTCATGCATATGCATGACACGTATTTCTTCAAAATGGACCAGGGGCCTCCAGGGGTTAGAAGGACCCATGTCATGCATCGAGGGTTATGCATGGTGCACTCCACGTCTTACTTTTGCCACTATTGTTAATGTTTGATCAAGAGAACAGTCTGCGTATTCTTCAGCTAAAATGTTCTTTTACATCCAAGCCGTCTAAAAACAGGTCACTTACGTCCTTTTTCCAGCCGTGACCCCCACGGACAGCTGCTTTTAAATACGTACCAGAAGTAGGGGTCATGAGTTTCCGTTGGTATCTTGCATTTGCACTATAATTGGCCCCCATCTATTCTTTAATCATAAGCTTAGCTAATTTGCCAATAAATCCACTACCCAAATGCAAAAACACCCACTTACGGCCACCAACCAGCTTTCCGCTTGACGTCGTAATGAGGCCAAGCCAAGCGATCTCGCAAGTATTAAAAAGCAGAGTAGAGAAACAATATGCAGCATCCACTATATATACGTATGTAGCATGCGTGGGCCCACCTCATTAGCATACAGGCGTATATCTGTGTTTATCCAAGCATTAAATTTCTAACCCAACCATATGGATGTCTTTACTTTAATTTCTTTCACCCCACGCATCTGTGGGTTTTTAATCAACTGAATGTGTGTTAAAATTTTTATTTTTGGTACCATGGCGAATCAGATGCTCACGATTTCATGAACCCTTAAGTGTCTAAAAAATGATCGAGCAATTTATCTTACAATTAACTTTATCACGTGAAACTGAAAAATAATTTATGAAAAATTAAGCCTAGAAAAGTAATCTACCAAGTTACCAACCAACCCTGGTGGTGACCCGATCTCAAATCCACCATGCTATGGTGGTACAACTGCCATAATCAAGCTCATGTATATATTGAACTCCCAAAGACACTGATTTTGTTTCTTCACATGAATTTACTTAAGGATAGCTTTTGAACAAACGGGGTCAACGGTCGTTCAGCTATTTGGCTGGCCTTACACAAAACGTGGTGGCGGAGAGAGAATTTTAAAAAGGCAACACAAGCTTCCACTCAAATAACAAGAAGATCAAACTTAAAAAAAAAAAAGAAGTTATATATTTTTTAATGAGTACATAACTGAGAAGTAGCATCTAAAGGCAAGGCGTAACTCAAGCTTTTTTTAATGAGTAAATAACTAAGAAGTAGCATTTAAAAGCAAGAAGTTAGACTTTTTATTATCAAAAGATGAGATAGTCTTTTACAGGTTCTTTATATTATATAGCGTTTATATTTAATACCGATCAATATCACGTTATTGAAAAATATAATAGATTTCGTAAATTTATTTTATATATATATATATATATATATATATATATATTAAGACTTGATATTTTATATGAAAAATGTATACTTGTGCACATTATTTTTCAAAAGCTTCTAAAGACAACTAGATGACATATAAAATAAGTGTAGACATATAAAATGAGTGATAACAACTAGACAACTAGAAGACATATAAAACATTTAACTAGAAAAAACAATCATAAACTCTTATTTGTTCGAAAAAATTCTGACCGTCGGTCGGGATAGTTTGTGGATTCCGGTCCATTACTAAAAATTATTAAGCGTATTATGTGAAAAGAGTTTCAGAAAGTTGTTTTTTAAGTTGAATTTAAAATCCAAAAAGTTGATGAATCACAAGCTCTTAGATTTACATTTGATGCCACCCTTGCCCCCGCCGTGAAAAAATATAAATGGCAAAATATTGGTTTTTGTTAACATTACTGTAAATTGAACTTGGGTCCAAACTTTACTTTTACGAGAGAAAATATAAAAGATAAAGATAAGCTAGGGAGGGGCACCCAATGAAGTACCTAGGGGCCACTAAAGCGGCATTCTTCAATTAAGAAACATAAATTGGAGTATGCGACTGAAAACATTATAGTCTAAACATAAGGTGGCTATGCCACAACTGCAAAAAGCGTCTTAGTTAGGACAAAACAGGTGTTGCAGCAAAAGAAAGCGCATCAAATTCAGGGAATCGGGAACAGAAATGCAACCGTGGGACCCTTCTTTTGCCGTTGAATGCGATCATATTCATATACAGTCTTAAACGGGTCAGCCATTTCGAGTTTCGTTGCTGCTGTTCTTCCAGTGTTCGTGTTTTCTTGCTTGTCTTGTCTTGACTCTGTCTAGGACATATCACTTGGTCCAAATCCAACCCCCTTTATCCCAACACCCCAAGCCTAAGCATAAACTGTAACCATCTATTCTGCTGGTGCCGTGTTCGAGTCGCCCGCCTAAAATAAAACAGGGAACATCATCTTGGCGATCAACGGCATCAAATCGTTTCCCCGTTTAGGTTCCCTTGGGACCTGGTTGTTCTTCCCATAGGTGATGGAAGGCCAGGAACGCCGAACGCTTTTTGGGGCGTTCAGAGACAATCAAGTCTGCCTTCACGTGCAATGGAGGTTACATTGGGTCCCGCACCCCGTGCTGAAATGGTTGGAACAACTTTCATTGGCATGTAGGCGTAGCTTACTACAGGATTTTCCACGCGGGAGGGCGGGCAGAGGATAGGTAAGCGCAGCAGCTGGGGCCCACTTAGACGGTTGGCACCAAAACCACCTACACGGTCGTACTATGGGTAAGTTTTTCCGAAGAAAACGGTTCAGGTTCTTTCCCCTACCATGGCGTCCCATCAAGACATGTCTGTCAGGGTAGATGCTCACAAGGTTGTTGCTCACAATCAATTGGGCAGGACAGTTTTGGCTCATCCCAATTAATACAGCTCCCTTCTTGGAGCTTGTCCATTAAGACGGCATTATATTAGTGTAAAACTGGTGCTCGTCAGGTTATGCGGGATCCACTCTGGGCGTGTCCTAATCAACTTATGAGCGATGACATCAATAAAATAAAAAGGTTCGGTTGTTTATTCATCTCTATCTACTCGGAGATCGACGTATTCATCGTTCTCTCACAGATTGACAAATTCATGATTGTTTTTTAAGCTTTTCGAAAAAGCCTTTACCTCAAACTTGAAACATTTAAACTTTTTTTTTTACGGAAATACAACAAAACAGAGAAATAAGTGAATGGTTGAGAAAAAACGGCACGCAAACATTTCTCAAACGACACCGGCCCCATGCTGCTGACTGCATGACTATGTTGAGCTGGTGGTAATCATGGTTAAAAAATACAGAGATGTATTTGCATTACAAAAGCAAATGTGAAGGATGAAGTGGTAATTCACAATAAGGTAGAAACGGAGTTGTCGATTGGTAACATGGTTGAAGAGGAATTCATGAGTAAAAAATGTGGTGGATAAACCGAAAATAACCTTCACATAGTGAAGCATATTTACCAAAATATTGGTTTTATTGTTCTAACGTCTGGCACTGCCAAATGGGTCTCCCGATTGTGGAAGACATTGGACAAAGGCCGAAGCTGTCGTGAGTTGAGAGACTTCAGAAGTTTCGTCTCTTTCCCGTACGATAACGATGTAACCGGGGAAAAAGAAAACCGTCCAAAATGGCTTCTAGCCACAGGAACTTCTGGGGAAGACGAGCTCCATTCTTTCATAGGTAGGAAAAAAAAAAAAAGGATCAGTCGAGCAAAGTAATTACGACAGACAGCATGCGTGGTTCCTAAAAGGTTCAACCCACGGAATCAAACTTTTCATCCGGCTGGTTGCATCACACTAGATGTCTAAGAGCCCACTCCCAAAATGCCATTTTTAACGTTGTCTTGGTCTAACACCTAAATTTACTATGCAGAAAACTCTAACTAATTTTAGTTTATTCCGTCCCAACATATTTTTGGTTCATCGTCAACGGTATTCTATATTTCGTAGGAAATAGATGTAATTTTCTGATATATGCTATACTTAAAGAATGTCTTGTTTGCCCAAATGCTATATGCAGTGTCATATCTTAGAGCAGAAAGCCACATGATCCATTCAAATTGCACACTAGTTAAATCAGCACCTACTGTGCTAATTGTGGAAGCGCTTCAAAATTCTGACCAGGCAGCGTGAACGGCTATTTAAAAAATATCTATTATGCAAAATCATATTTTATGTGTCATCTTCAATATCACCAAATGTTAAAATGGGAGGTGACATTTAATTTTAGAGATATACAGTACGTATATGTACACCACGTCAAGTAGGACAGCCATCTATGAAGAAATAAGAATCCGAAGCAAGACCGGTCCTTTTGATAACGAAAACCTACAAAGAACTGACAAAAAGAAAATGATGGACGAAGAGGCTGGAACGTGATAATGAGATAGGTGGAAGCCCGCTGTTAGCGATCATGGGGTTGACTATGAAACACCTGAAGGAGAACCGGGCCAGAAAGAGGGAACTGACGAAGGGAACGAGCTAATGAGGTGAAGATGGGAAGCTGCATTTGGAGAATTTAACCTGAGATTGTCAGATGCCCGAGACATCCTAGAGCATAACTCTCTCCTATCTCTCAACATAATGAGCAGGTCGAAAGCGAGAAACTAAGTCTCAGATGAGCAGAACTACAATGCGTAATAAATGAATGAGGACGTCAGAGACCAGGTGGTCCACTAACTACTAAGTGCTTCTTCCACAAAAAGGAAAGGGAGAGAAATTACGGACATATACATATACGTAGACACCTCAGCAACAACCCTCCAATTCTTGCTATTGTTTTTCGAACAGAACCGTCCAATCAACTAGATATGAACCATTGGTGTTGCTGAAAGGTTTACCTTTCCAAGGCCGGATGACTGAAGAAATAAACGGAAAACTCACGCATTCGGCATTCCGCGGGAAAAGAACCGCGCATGCACAGGAAAAAAGACAAGTGGATTCTCTGGAAGGAAAAAGTGAATTTGAGAACGGAAAGTCAGCAGATATCCAAACGTCGTGAATTTCGTTTGTCTTGATCTAAACGGAGCACAAAGGATTTGGTTGTTTTCTCTTCTTCTGTTAGTTTCGTTTTCTGAAGTCACTTTTCTTCTGCTTTAAGGAAATGAGAACTCAAGGAGAAAGAAAATCTCAACCAGGAGGCAGAAAGAGAGAGAGAGAGAGAACTCACGGTAGAAGGACCCGCTCCTTATTCTTTTTCTAGAATTTCGTCTCTCTGATTCTCAGATGTGCCCTGTAAGAAGAAACTGAGCCCCAGAACCTGATGAAAGAATAAAAAGGAATACGAATTATTATAAAATGTCAGAAAGAGAGATGCTACAAATTATAATCAAATGAGATACGAAGAAAGAAACCAAACAAAATGGAGTCGATCGATGACCGGAAATGAACCATCACATGCCTGAATGGATGATTCGACGATCGAAACCTTAGATTTTAGAAGAATATCATTCAATTACCTCCCAGAAATCGTCCGGTGTTCGGAAGAACTTCCTCCTCTCGTTTTCGAAAGAAATTTCGCTCAGAATTGCTCGGTTAAGGCGTAGAAGAACGATCTCCAGATTTCTTTGGAATCGATCACTTCACGATCGCGTAAAGGAAATAGACCGAACTATGTTTCGTTTCAACAGAATCGTTCTGCAGCCATTCAAGATCTCCTGCTCTCGCGATGGATCAAGTAGCAAAGCTTGGTCGAGCTACTGTGATCTCTCAATCTCTTCGAAACTTTCCGCGAAGGACAGCAAAATTTCCTTCCTGCCTGGAAGTACAAGCAAACTCTCCGAGTTCCGACCTAGAACTAGAAGCAAAATCCGATATCTCAATGAATCGTTTCTCAATCCACCATCTCCATGAAGAATGTCGGCCGCTATTCCTCGAATCAAGCGGCAAGTCTCCGCGCTACGAGAAACAGAGCGCGGGAAAAGAAAAAAGCGTTATTCCGTCAGAGAAATCGTCCGAACGACTCCGTACGTCGTCACCGCAGAAGAATCTGTTCTTCTTCCTCCAAACTAATGATCTGAGTGATTCTCCTGATTTCTCACCGTTGGAAGAAGAAGGCCTCCAATCAACAAAGAGCCTTCTCCCTTCGTCTTTCTCACCTTGCTTCCTTTCTTCCTGTCTACGTCACCTCCCTCTCTCTCTCTAGCAAGACGAATCCTGGCGTCTCAATCGGTGGACGTTTGCGTGGAGGGGAACGACGAGTGTGTCACGGACGAATCGAGAGAACAATAATGGCGGGGAGGAAGGAAATACAGAGAGCCACGAGTTTTTCTCGCCGTCTTCTCTCTCCGCCTTTCTCTTTTCTCTTTTCTCTTTTCCTCCTCCTCTTCTCCTCTTCCGTTATTTTGATTTCCTCTTTCTTTTCTACACTCTAACGATATTTTTAAGTACCCAGAGTACCCCTGCAGTGAGAACAAAATAACGATGTCAATCTTTCAGCCACGCCGAGTTACGTACACGCTTTAGCGGACGGAACAAGTATTTATCAAAGGGGATGAATGATACTTTTGAAATTTTTTATAAAAGTAATGAGTATTATAGACTTTGTCTTTTTACTTTTCGACAATTTTCCTTCATCCTTAAAAAAAAAAAAAAATTATTTTAATGGAGGCATTTTTAGTTATTTCACATTCATGATACAATTTTTAAGGATGTGTAGATAACCAGCGGAATCGATAGAGTTCATTATTGTCCGATAGATTAAGAACCGAAGCAAACCATTCAGATTCAATTTTGAATAAATATTATCACCTCATTTTTTAATTTTAAGAATCTAGAAAACAATATAATTTACTGAATAATATTGTTAAGGGGCTGGTGTCTAGTGAAGCCAGAAACTTTTTAAACTTTTTATTGCAGGAGAAAAAAGAATAGTTTCAAAATTTTTACGTCCACCGAAATAAAAAAATTTCAAATTTTTTAAAGTATTTTAACCTAAAAATTTTGAAAAATTACATAAGCTTTTAGAAATCTCACAGCCTTGCCCCTGCTCCTCCTATCATTAAATAAAATTTTTAACAAGGGCCAATCTCTATTTTTTCAAAAGTTTTATGAGGGCTAAACTCAAATTTAAAAAAAACTAATCGCTGAGATTTAAATTTCCAAAGTTTTATGAGGGTCTCTCCTTTAGTTTGTTTTGTTGTCACGGATCCAATACGCATTGGACCACTATGGATTGGAAATGGCCAGATAACCGATGTCCGGTTTATGTTCCAATCCAATTATTGGGATTTGATGAGAAAATCATTGTGGAAGAGTTTGGACTTTGGATCAAATCCTAAATATTTTAAGTGAATAATATCCAAATAGTTGTATGTGGGATCCAGTCCGCATTATTGGCTAATAGGCGTCCTATCATGCATGAACTACGACGATTTTGGTCGGTAAGGAACTTAGAATATTATTGAACACTTTTTCTTTTGTGAAAGATTTTAAAATAAACTCGTACAGGAGCCGTCCTCCAGTAGGGATGTCAATATATCCAATTTAAATCAGATATTCTACCGAACCAAACCCAAAAACATCAGATAATTGAGAAAAAAAATTAATATTCAATTAAGAAATTGAATCTGTTTCGGGTTTAATAAATCACGTCTGGTCATATTCGAATATACATAAATATCGGATCATATTCGAACTGGATTCATTTTTAGACAAATAGTCTGTGTCTAATTTTATTACATTTTGAAATATGGTAAAATCTTGTCCAAAATTCGGATTCCGATTCATATATGAATGTATAAATCAGATTTGGATCGGTTTCGGATTATAAAATTGGATTTGGACATGACTTTTCTTGATTTGTATTTGAATTTGAATGTGTGAATATCCGAAAAAACAGATATAATTAAGGATATATTCGATCTGCATCCGAATTGTTGACATCTTTACCCACGCGACATAAAATTCTAAATAAGAAAAAAAACTGGAGACCAATATTAAAAAAGAACAAATAAAAAAAAAAAAAAAAAAAACTATTGTTTAGGTGGAAAACAATGTGGTTGGCCTATTCTGCCTGAGTTGCCTTAGGATTTTGGCTCACAAGAAGGGAGCAATGAGACTTGAACTCATGACTGGACTGACGTGAATCGATCAGGTTCAGGGTTGGGTTTGGACCAGGTTTAGATTTGAATTTTCAAGACAAAATGAATTAGACATGGGAACTTTTACAAGCGAGTTGAATCCTCATCGGGCCGCATGTCTGGATCCCCATTTTGTCGAACAGCTACAATTTCAATTCATTTTTCCATTAACACATCAAACTTAGACCTGGGCATCCGACCGGCCCAGCCCGGTAAGAACCGGGTTCAGGTCAGCGCGATGCCAGAAACCCAAGCCCGAGCCCCGGTTTGATACCGGGAACCCAAGCTTCGGTCTAGCTTGTCCGGTCCAATTACAATAAAAAATGTTTTTTTTTTAATAATAGAAAATATATTTTAAATAAAATAAAATAATTTTTATTTGTTGTTAGGTTGAATCGAACCCCGTCCCTCCGTCGGGCCGACCCTCTCTTAGGGGTGGTGGAATGAACCACTCACCCTTAAAAAAAAAAAAGAAAAAAAAAAAGTATGTGGAAGAGACCCGCCGTAGAGAGCCCATCAACATCCGTGGTTCATTTAATTTAATTATATATCTGTTTTATCCATGTAGATTCATGTTTTAAAAATATTTAAAGAGCATATCAACATATTGCCACATTCATATATAGTTACCATTGTAATCTAAAACATGTTCTAATTCAAGTTATTACCTTGAAAAATATGGTTTGTCAACTATCAAAATTTTAGTTTTTAAGAACTAATGTTTTTTTTAACCCAAATAACATCTTTAAAACCTAAAACAAAATTGACTTAATGTCTTAAGATCATGAAAGATTACGGAAAATAAATACATTGGTAATCTATTTTAAGGTGTCTAACTAGTTTTCATCTCTTACTTAAGGTAGTAATTGCCAAGCCAAAGATGAATGTCTTTAATCATGTCTGATTGTTTTGATATTCACATATTCAGATTCGAATTCGAATTTGAATTTGAATCAAAAAAGTCATATCCAAATCCAAATCCAAAATCTAATTTTTATATTCATATCCGAACCTGAATCAGATTTTGAACCACTTTTCAAAATTTAATAGCATTAGGTACATGTTATTTGTTTAAAAATGAATCTGATCCGAATCTGATAGGATATTTACGTATATCCGAATCCGATCGGATGCTATTTATTAAATCTGAATCTGATTTCTTAATACGACATTCCACATCTGATTTTCTCATATCGGATTAGTCGGTCTTACGGTGCACCCTTTAATTCAAGTGTCGTGTATGCTACTGTTTGCAATATAGATGAGTAGCACCAATAGGAATCAAACTAAGGACGTATCGTCTATACAACGTTTCTGGTGGGGTCGCACTCTGGTGGGGTCGCACCTTCCTAACCTGTGGAAAGTCCTGGTGGATGCTATATGACTGTCCTCGCTCCGGTCCCAGACGACGACGTAGACACGGGCAGCCGTCGGCCATCTTGGCCGCTCGAAGGTAGGCACCTAACAGTTTCTCTCCTGACGTAAACCATGAGTTTACTTAGCATCCTTACTATGTCGACCAGTCCATATACGTTGAAGCTACCAGCAAGCAAATAATAAATCGAACTCTATTGATAATATGAATAGGAATGGACAGTCTATTTCCTATGTTTTATACTTAAAAACCATTTAAGACGACTAAAATAATACAAAAATCAGAAGTAATATATTTATTAAGATTCATTTTGGCTTCTGTTTGTTTAGTGGCCGGCAGACAATATGAACCTAGTGATACCCAACGATACTCACAAAACTCACTTTCTGGCTCTCTCCCTTATATATATATATATAGAGAGAGAGCCAGAAACTGATATTGGTGTGGGAGGGCAAGAGTAGAAGCAATCAACAATATTACAATATTGACTTGTGTTTGTTTAGTGACCAGCAGACAATATGAACCTAGGGCTGCACACCAGCCAAGTCGAGCCTGAGCTTGCCCAGCTCGAGCTTGAGCTTGAACTCGACTCGAGCTCCATAACACAAGCTCGAGCTCGACTTGATTAGTCGATTATACAAAGTCGAGCTCGAGCTCGACTCGCTTAACTCGAGTAATTCGTTTACTGCCTGCCGGAGGAAATGGGTGAGCAGAGTGTGGGTGCCGCTGTAGAGGCACGTCGGGGCGACAACGTAGGCTGCCTCGGTGCCCTCCAGCGCTCGGCCATCTGCCGGTCGAGGTTCAGCACCGTGGGGTTGAAATGCTGGCTGTATATGAAGAAATCCAGGTCAGGACCGAGCTCGCCGGCGAACATCCTCCGCATCGTCTCCGGCTCCATGACCGTGAACGTCGCTGACGCCTCGATGGACATGTTGACGCCTCCGCGCTCATCGAACTCGTGCCAGCGCCGGCACAGGGTCCGACGCGCCCGTCCATTTCCTCCCACCCTTCTTCATTAAAAACCCTTGATATATGTGTGTGTATGTTTTGGTGTGGAGTATTCTTTAGTAAATAGACCTGTCACAACAATTTTTTACATTTTCTGATCATTTTCTATTAAGTGTGAACACTCGGAAGAAGTTGGTTCAACTTATAAAACTTGTATATCCAAGTTAATATGACGATCTTCATAGTTTTAGACGTGAGAATCTCAAAACTTTCCTAACTACGTTACGAGCAACAAGACCAAAGACCAAAATGATGAAAACATTCTTCGCATTTCTTATTTGGTAGGGAAACAGAACAGTGTTCTGTTAGGAGCGTGGGGAAGATCAAGGGATGTCGACCTGTATAGGCTCCTACCCACCAACAAGTGATTTAATTTTTTTAGTGATCTTTTTTATACCAGCCCATACACATCCGTTTACAAGCTTTTTGGGTGATATCAAGATCCATAATATTATCGTAGATCTACTTAGACCTGAGCATCGGCCCGGCCCGATAAGAACAGGATCCAGGTCGGCCGATATCTGAAATTTAAGATTGGACCCGGCCCGATGCCCAAAACCCGAGCCTGACTCGGCCCGATAAAATATTTTTTTAAATATAAAATATATTTTTAATAATAAAATAATATATTATTAATAAAATAAAATTAATGTCTAAAGGTTATGAGGCCGGATCCAGCCACCGTCGGGCCAACCTAAGAGGGCCGAGGCCCAACCAGGCTGGGTACCCATTGGATACTCGACCCGATGCCCAGGTCTAGATCCACCACGAAGCGAGTGAAAACCTTGAAGACATAAGGGTATGATTTCAAGGTTTTTATGCATAATGAAGTTTCCCCAAAGTAACCATTTCTAAGAAAAATCACTACAGTATGTAAAATTTTGAAGAGGTAATTTGATTATCTTTGGTCTGCTTAGATCTAAGATCCTCAGAATTTCAGATCTATAAATTTAAACTCACAGCTTCTCCTCCCTTTTCTTAGATTTTCAATCTCATTTTCCGGATCTATGGTTCTAAAATCTCAGACCGCCTTCGCAAAGCCAGCAGGTGACCTCTTTCTCTATGTTCATAGGAATAGTCGGGTCCGGCTGGGCCGCAATATCAAATCCATCCAGAGAATCAGTTGTCCACCAACAAAACGAAGGTAACTAATAGTTCATTAGACCTTTCAATCCTATATTAATCATACTATCAAATATTGAGGTAGATTCATCAACTACATTAACAGGCCTTCCATGAATCTGTCGTAAATATCACAGTGTTCTTCATGCTAAAAGGGGTCCGCCAAAATAGCGAAAAGTGAGCACCCTGCTCCGAGCTTTCCGGCACACATGGTTGGGCTCGTAGCTGGTAGGAGGCTAGTCGATAGTTCAAAATTTAAAGGTGCCTTGCCCTTGGCGTAAGCCGACGAATTCCAAGACCAAAGGGCGGCCGGAGGAATGACTTTGGGGGTTGAAGTCTCTCAGCTTACTTAGCCTAAAATATAATATGTGAATCCATACATATTTATTTTATAAAATCTGACTTACGATTTTTTTTTTTTTTTTGCATCATATGGTTTGGAATATCTTGTGCATGTCCGTATGATTAAATTGGTCGAAAACAATCTCAAGTGCTAAAAGAAAAACTGAATGTCACCCAAGATCAATTGAGAATGTCCCTGTATCTTTTCTTAATATGGTTAATATTTTTTTTCCTTAATCCAACCACTGAAGGGCACTAAGGTAGGGCCTGCATGCGCCTTGACCTCACCTCAATTTATTTTTCAAATTTACATGTAAATTTTAAAAAATTTTACTTGTTTTATATAAATTTTTTTAAAAATGATATTTCGACCATAGTCAAAATTTAAAAATTCTAATTCAGCCCTTATTATGAAAAATTTTTAGCTTCGCCCTTGGAACCAATTAAAAAACATTTTATAAAATGATTAAATAAAGATTGTACAATGCGAAAATTTTTGGGCTTAGACAACCAAAATTTATCATCACATGCACAATAGAAGCTTCCTTAGTAACAAACTATATATATATATATATATATATATATATATATATATATAAAAGAAGGCTCATTACCCTTCGGGTATAAATGGAAGGATGAGACTTTGCTTTCATACTCATCCTCCTCACTCCAAATAATATATGAACCGAGTTTTTCATGTTTTATTTTTTGGTGCTCTCACTTATGCTTCTTTTAGACACCCTACACACCAGGGTGGAGTCAGAAATTTTTCAAGAGGTGAGCCGAATTAAAGTTTTTAAATTTTGACACAGATTGAAATGATATTTTTAAAATTTTTTATATAAAACAAGTAAAATTTTCTAAAATTTACATGTAATTTTTTTTTTTTAAATGAATTGAGGGCGGGGCCAATTGGGCTCCCTTGGCTTTGCCCCTCTGAGAGCTCATCATCTGTTGCATAGGCATCTGGATCCGGTAGTCATTAGATCCAGACACTAAATATCCAGGAAAAGGAAACATTTGGAGCAGGGCTGGTTGATGCTTTGATCCAAATGGTTTTGAAATGGTTCTCTGAGATGCCATTTTAGATCTGCCTAAATAGGAAGGTAGAAATAACCAGATAGGGGCTTCAAGGGACGATCCAATTCTACATAATCAGATTCAGATTCGGAGCCCAACTCCAACCATATTTCTTCAAAATGAAATTTCAAACCAACCAGCATAAGACCAGATTTACGTGTAATCAGACCACATCTTTATCAGATCTCATTCCGATGTCAGGTTCACATTTGATTTCAGTTGTGAAATTAGGCACCGACTTCAAATCCAAGTGGTTGATAATATCGCGAAGTAAATTGTCACAAAGAATACGACATGACCGGTAGGTGGTCAGCCTTTATTTTGAGCTTTTAAGGCGTCACTTCATGTGTAGTAAGTGGGAGACATCGATGTGCAAGTTGAATCATAGCAGAGACATCACTCCAAAAGCATGTCTGATACACTTAGGGGTGAACACGAGCCGAGTCGAGCCCGAGTTCAATCAGTTCGAGCTTGGTTCGACTAATGAATCCTCGAGCTCGACTCAGCTCGAGCTCGAGAATAGCTCCAAGTAAGCATCTCGAGCTCTATTCCACAGTTACATGTTGAGATCGAGCTTGACTTGACTAAGGCTCGACAAACTCGTTTGAATCAAATTGATATTCATCGTTACATGTTGAACTCGAGATCAACTCGATTAAGGCTCGACAAACTCGTTTGAATAGAATTGATATTCATCGTTACGTGTTGAACTCAAGCTCGACTCGATTAAGGTTCGACAAACTCGTGAATACATTTGAATATATCGGCTTGACTAAGGTTCGACAAACTCGATTAAGGCTCAAGCTCAACTCGGCAGTTGCGTGTTGAACTCGAATTCAACTCGATTATTTGAACGAGTCGACTCTGAAGCTCGCTCGTTAAGCAAATGGCTCGGCTCAAACTCGTTCACGAGTCGACCTCGAGCTCATTGTTCACCCCTAATGATACACTCCAAAAGCTCAAATTATTTTGCAAAATAGACAAAAAATTTTAAGGAACCAGTTTCAGTTACCATAAATTTCAACTTTCCAAGATTTCTTCACCCTGGTTAACTTACCACATGTAGGGGAACTATGTACTGGTTTGTCCATGTTTGAGCAGACAAGACAGCCTTTCCCCTGGTTTCATTGGGGTGGGAACGGGTTGGACTTTTTCTGGACTCATATGAATCCAAAGTTGGATCCATCCCTAGAGTGCTGTCACTGGGTCCGGGTCGTGACTCTGACTGGTCCTACACGAAACGTAAGAAGGGACTTATTAGATGGCATGGTCCTTATCAAGAATGAATGGATCAACCAAAGTAGAAGATCAGGTGAAATAAAAAAAAAAAAAAAACTAGATTCAGATATATATATATATATATATATATATATATATATATATATATATATATATATATATATATATATATATATATATATATATATATATATATATTTT